>CM019164.1:3843315-3905781 GCA_009733165.1 Naja naja | reverse complement strand
GCCAGACCTCAAACTCGAGCCAAACCAAGGCCTGGAATGTCACATCACAGCCTTCCACCCAGGATACTACATCATGGAACTCAGGAGATTACAACACAAAACCTCAGGAGGTTGCAACACAGACAACGATCCAGGAGATAACAGCACAAGACCCAGGATGTCACAACAATAAAACTCAGAAGGTCATCACACAGCCCACTACCCAGGTAGCTAAAACACAAAAGGCTGAAGGACACACAGCCACTACCTCCCACACAGGCTCTTACAAAAAGCCACCATCAGCAAAAACCAATTCCATCAACCAATCAAGAAGTGACAACACAGCCAAAAACACAGCCAACCAACCCACTTACAGCAGAGCCGCACACACACCTCCCCTCCAGTATTTACAGAGAGAAGGCAGCTCCATCACCTTTGCTGCAGAAGCACAAACCGAAGACACCAGCCTGAAGATGGCGAGTGGGATCTCGTCGAACCGTCGCCAAGGTATTCTCAATCTTACACGGACAAGACCCAAATACACCAGACCTACATACCTTTACCGTGAAATCTACGAAAGCAAATATATATATATATATATATATATATATATATATATATATATTCTTCTCAGAGAACGAAGCTGAAGACACCAGCCTGAAATGACGGATGAGATTTCGTCGAAACTTGCCAAGGTATTCTCAATCTTACACGGACAAGACCCGATACCCAAGACCTACATACCTTTACCCGTGAAAATCTCGAAAATATATATATATATATATATATATATATATATATATATATATATATCATGCTCCATTTTTCCTGTCCTGAATAGAACAGAATAAGGAAAGAATGAAAAGAATAGAATAGAATGAAATTAGGAAAGACTAGAATAGAATAGAATAGAATTGAATAGAATGTATTGGAATGAAGAATAGATTAGAATAGAATAGAATAGAATAGAATAGAATAGAATAGAATAGAATAGAACGTATTGGAATGAAGAACAGAACAGAACAGAATAGAATAGAATGTATTGGAATGAAGAATAGAATAGAATAGAATAGAATAGAATAGAATGTATTGGAATGAAGAACAGAACAGAACAGAATAGAATGTATTGGAATGAAGAATAGAATAGAATGTATTGGAATGAAGAATAGAATAGAGTAGAGTAGAGTAGAGTAGAGTAGAATAGAATAGAATAGAATAGAATAGAATAGAGGGATGGGATGGGATAGAATAGAATAGAAGGGAATAGAACAGAATATGGGTATAGAATAGGAACAGGAATAGAATAAAATATGGGAATAGAATAGAAAGAATAGAGTCGGAAAGAATAGAATCGAATTATAGAATAGAATAAGGAAAAAATGAAAAGAATGGAATAGAATGAAATTAGGAAAGAATAGCATAGAACAGAACAGAATAGGAGAATATGAAATGGAATAGAACAAAACAGAATATAGAATAGAATAGGAATAGAATAGAATTAGGAAAGAATGAAAAGAATAGAAAGAATAGAATAGAATCCAACATGGGAATGGAATGGAATAGAAAATAGAATAGAATGAGCTGGAAGGGACCTCAAGGAAGAGAACTCGGATGGACAAGCCCGTTTCCCCTCAATCCAGTCAGTTATTTACTAAAAGTCCTTTCAGGGTTAAAAGTTGGCTTTGATGTTTCCTTTCTTGAAGAAATTTGGCTGCGTTAAAAGTTAGGAAATTAATCAAACCTAACTTAGCAGGATGGGATCTGATTTTAGAGACGTCTCCAAGGCCAGCAGCTTGAAGCAGAATCAAGGGGAAATCAAATCTTGAGGGATGGAGACAGATCGGCCTCCTTCACTCACAGCTGATCCTGAGCTCATGTCTCGGGTGGAGAGACAAAACATTTATCTCGTCAGCCACTTCTGAGTGGTGAGCCTCCAATTCTAACCACCAGGGAAGCCCCTTTGCATTGAAAGACTGTAACCTCTGTGGTTATTATCACTAAAATCACAGGGCCTTGGTGGTGCAGGCTGTTAAATGCCTAGCACTTAGTTCCAGCTGCCTGTAATTACTGCAGGCTCGAATCCCACCAGGCTCAAGGTTGACTCAGCCTTCCATCCTCTCGGGGTAGGTAAATTGAGGACCCAAGATTGTTGGGGGCAATAAGCTGACTTTGTAAAAATGCCGCTTGGGGGCCAAAGCCCTAGTAATAAGCAGGCATATACAATGGAATGAAGGCTATTGCTGAGCGCATTGGATTGTATCCCAAAAATTGTAAGCCACCCTGAATCTCTGGAGAAGGGCGGGATATAAATATGAATAAAAATAAAAAAATAAAAAAAAATAAAACTTCTACCACTTCTGTGACAATTTTCCCTTCAAAAAAGCACTTTGTTTTTATTGTTATTGTATTATGGATGTATATGGACATAGAACATAGCATCAAAGGGACCTCAGCGGTCTTCTATTCCAACCCCCTGCTCAAGACAATAGACCTTATATCTTACATATCTCACACCTTATATGGTCTATCTTTTAGAACAAATAGTCTTTCCCCTGGCCCAATCAGAAACTGTGTTCTTCTACTATATATTTGCTCAGAAGTGAATTCTCCCTAAGAATTAAAATGCTATTTAATTTTCTAGGCAGCATGCATACAGAAAACACCCGTACACACAAGTGTTGAATTTTCTTTCTCTTTTTGTAGTAGTCCCCACATCAATAGTTAATAACAGAGTTGGAAGGGACCTTGGAGGTCTTCTAGTCCAGCCCCCTGCTCAATCAGGAGATCCTATACCACTCCAGACAAGTGGCTGTCCAGTCCTTTCTTGAAAGCCTCCAGTGATGCAGCACCCACAACTTCTGAAGGCAAAGCCATTCCACTGGTTAATTGTTCTCATTGTCAGGAAATTTCTCCTTCGTTCTAAGTTGCTTCTCTCTTTGATTGGTTTCCACCTGTTGTGCTCTCTTTTGTTCTGGGGCTGGGTGAGAGAGACACACCAGCAGAGTCAAGTGAAACATTTCCCATATTTTTGGCACACCAAGCTTAAAAGATTTACCATCACTGATTTAGGCTACCCACTTTCTCTTACCCTAAGTCACCTTGCTGAGTTGATGTGAAAATGAAGACGAGAGTAAGGGGTTTCTAGGGGGTTCTGCGAAGAAGGATCAGACACTGACACAATACATATCATCAATGAAGCAGGTGGGTAATTGCAGTCCAGTTGGCATAAGACAATAAGAAATGTTACCCTGAAAGAGGACCTGACTTGGGGTGCTCACACTGCAGTCCTGGTCAAAAGGGCCCAGCAGAGATTATACTACCTGAGACTTCTCAGGAAACAACAACTGAATGGAAAACTGCTGGTGACCTTCTACTGCTGCACCATAGAGAGTGTCTTAACTTACTGCACCTCTGTATGGTTTGCCAATTGCACAGGGGCAGATAGGACAGCCCTCCAGAGGGTTAACGTCATTGCCCCAAACATCATTGGTTGCCCTCTCCCCTCTTTGGAAGAGCTTTATAGCTCCCGCTGCCTTAAGAAAGCTCAAAACATTCTCAAAGGTCCATCTCATCCTGGGCACCCTTTTTTTTAAACTATTACCATCTGGCATATGGTACAGGATAATAATAAAAACAAGGACAAATAGGCTGAAAAACAGCTTCTATCCCAGGGCAGTAGCTCTGTTGAATAGTGCATAGTGCAATATTAATGAGCAGGCCGGCCTGGATTGACCCGGGGGGTGGGTTGTTTTAATTGTATTGTTTATTATCGTAATTTTAATTGTTTTTAATGTTTTTAGTAACTTATAGACTTGTATGTATTTAATATCTTTTTATTGTAAATATTTCTTTTTATATGTTCGCTGCCCTGAGTCCTTAGGGAGAAGGGCGGCATACAAGTCTAAATAAATAAATAAATAATAAATAATAAATGTGATATCAGGGATGTTCAGTTGTATAGAATGTGAAAGATGCGTGTTTGTGTTTTATTTTTATACTTATAATATACACTGAAGATGGCATTTAATTTTGTTGTACGAGGTGCAATGACACTAAACTAAACTAAACTAAACTAAACATTTCACAGATTGTAAGTGCTGGAGGCAGAGACCTGCCTTCTTGCACTAATCGTTGCATCCTCTCTAAATATTCATTGACATATCAGCAGTTTGTCAGTAACCAAGTTACGGCCGAGAGGTTCAAAGGCTCTGAACTACAGCCTTCTCCAAGCCACCACAACTTCCGCTTTTGTTTCTTTTCTTCAAGCTGCATTTAAAAGAACATGTTACACCAGCCAGTAAATTGGGGTGAGTGGGGGGAGAGATGATTTTTTATTCTAGATTCCTAGACAGTATAATCAGCATTTCTGGTGATGTAATCTCATGGAAATGTCCTCCCCAGGGGCCTTTCTTGAGAACCAGACATTGGGCTAAAAGAGTATTTGCCTGATTGTGTTAATGGGGAAGAAATTAAAAAGCTTTTTGGCTTTTTGACGCTGAAAATTCTTCATCGCCATTCCAGGCCGATGTAGTGTTACAATCCCGTGTAAGTTGGGGTTCTTGGCTATTTTCGGTTGCAAATTGCCGCGTTCTAGATTTATTTGCCATCTGCGTCTCTATCTAACTCTCCTTTAAGGATTTGAAATGGCTCAAGCCATGAGGTCGGTCAACAAGGCGTCTCATGGCAAAAGGACTTCTGAAACCAGCTCTCCAGGCTCAGAATTGGTCTGATGTTCAAATGGTATGGAGCAGGGCTGTTCTTAGCAGTCCAGGGCTTGCCTGCTGTGCTTTTGTTAGGACTGATGAACATTTTAAATGGGACTGTAGAGATTGTATGTTATCCAGAGGTGAAGGAACTTCTTGGATGAGAAGCAAAATGTCTTCAAAAGAAAAAACAAGAAAGTCCAGTTGCCTCCTGAAAAAAAATCACCTTTGGGACAACCAGGACCTGGAAACTGAGAATCTCTGCAGAGTTTTAGCTATGCAGTTTGGGATAAACACCCTTGGAACGGTGTGGGACTAGGAATGGATTTCCAGAGGAAAAAATGGCAGACTACAGGAACCAGGAGCACCACACAGGTCACCCTGAGGACACAGACAAACCTCCAAGTGGCCTCAACGACCCTCTAAAAGGATGCAAATGACCAGCTGTCTGCAAGGAATATAAATCCTTCCGTTTCTCACTATCCTGTCAGAGCTGAAGAAGCTTCTTGGATGAGAAGTGAAACATCTTCAAAAGAAAAAACAAGGAAGTCCAGTTGCCTCCTGAAAAACCAACTTTGGGACATTTTAAATGGGAGTAAGAAAATTTTCAACAGCCTTCCTTTAAAGAAAAAAAAAGACAAGAGAAGGCCTGGCTGTCAGGATCAAGGAGCTGCACTACAAATTGTACCCATGATCTGGGCTAAAGGAAGGGGAGGATCTTGTGAATACGGGATTTATTGCAACTCTTAGCACCCAGGGCACAGCAGGAGTGTTTGGGCTTCAAGGTGGGGACAGTGGTTTATTGCAGGGTCCTTCTGTGACCCTCCCCTTTTCCCCCACCCCTAATAAATAGCAAGATCACTAAGAAGGGATATCAAGGAAATGGTGGAGGCAATTAAATGAATGCACCTTGCACCTGTTCTTCATAGCCTATGACTATTGTTAGTATAGTATAGTACAGTACTGTGGAGTGGAGTATAGGGAATAGAACATGGAACAGAATAGAATAGAACATAATAGACTAGAATAAGAAATAGACTAGAATAAGTAGAATAAGAAATAGAATTGAATAAGAAATAGAATAAGAAATAGACTAGAATAAGAAATAGACTAGAATAAGAAGTAGAATAAGAAATAGACTAGAATAAGTAGAATAAGAAATAGAATAAGAAATAGACTAGAATAAGAAATAGAATAAGAAATAGACTAGAATAAGAAATAGACTAGAATAAGTAGAATAAGAAATAGACTAGAATAAGAAATAGACTAGAATAAGAACTAGAATAAGAATTAGAATACAATAAGAAATAGAATAAAATAGAATAAGAAATAGACTAGAATAAAAATAGACTAGAATAAGAGAATAGAACTTCCGAAGGCAACTCCTGTTCTATTGATTGAATGTTCTCTGTCAGAAAATTTCTCCTTATTTCCAAGTTAAATCTCTCCTTGTTCAGTTTCCATCCATTGCTTCTTGTCCTGCCCTCAGGTGCCTTGGGAAATAGCTTGATCCCTTCCTCCTCTCTGTGGCAGTCCCTCAAATATTGGAATACTGCTATCCTGTCTCCCCTGGTCTTTCTCTTCACTAGACTAGCCATGCCCAATTCCTGCCCCATAGATTCCTGGGACACAAATGGCTCTTTGTGAGATGGGTGCACACGAAGGGCTCCAGAGGCTGCCTTCACAGCACAGCCAGGGCTGGCACATGCCAAGAGCTGGTGGCCATTAGCAGGGGAAGAAGAGGGATCCGAATTCTAAGCACAAGCCTGCACGACCTTGTTTTTCTAACTCGGCTGGGTTCAAAGTGTCGGGCACAGCTGCAGCCCTTGGAAAGCAACAGGTGATGGCACAGCTGCCCTTCTGGCAAAGCTTTCCAAGATTCAGGGAGAGCGGTTGGGGCTGTTCCTTCCTCCCATTGTGCATTAACCCTCAAGGGTGCGCAGGATGGTGGGACAAGGCTCTTGGGATACAGCCAGGGGTCCTTTCCTTCTGTTTTTTTTTTTAGCCAGGGTATCGAACCTCCTGATTTTTGTCCCCTTGGAAAGTGATTTCATCCCAGTTTGCTTCCGGTCATGTCTGCCTGGCAAACAACCTCCCAAATAGTGTACATTCCAGGGCCTTGAGGTTGTATGTGGCAGATGGTTTTGAACTGCGTTTGGGCAGGTTTTAAAGAGAAAAACATCAAACCTTTGCTAATCTTCTGGGGGAAACCTTACCAGTGGCTGAATTTGGCTTATCTTTCCTTTTCAGCAAAACTGATAGCTGGAATCCTGCAACCCCTTTTGGAACTTTGGAAAAAGTCCAGAGAAGAGCAACTAAGATGACCAAAGGCCTGGAGACTAAAACATAGGAAGAACGGCTGCAGGATTATTATTTTTAAAATTACATTTATATCCCGCCCTTCTCCAAAGACTTACAATTTTTGGAGCGCAACCCAATGTGCTCAGCAATAGCCTTCATTCCATTGTATATGCCTGCTTATTACTAAGCAGCATTTTTACAAGGTCAGCTAATTGCCCCCAACAATCTTGGGTCCTCAATTTACCTACCCCGAGAGGATGGAAGGCTGAGTCAACCTTGAGCCTGGTGGGATTCAAGCCTGCACTAATTACAGGCAGCTGGAGCTAAGTGCTAGGCTATTAACAGCCTGCACCAGCAAGGCCCTACTTGTAGATAATGTAACAGTTCCAGACCCCTCCTTCTGGGAAAGAAATCCAAGAACCATCCTTGACGGAATGCCGGTCAGTTCATTGTCATTTGTGGCTTAACAATGAGCGTACAGGTAGTCCTTCATTTATAACAGTCAATTTAGTGACCAGTTCATTTTGCAACGCCACTGAAGAAGTGACTTATGACCATTTTTCACACTTACGACCATTGCAGTACCCCAGTATTTAAGGGGCTGCCATAAAGAAGAGGAGATTAATTTATTTTGCAAAGCACCAGAAAGAAAGAGAGAAACAATGGATGGAAACTGATCAGAGAGACAAGCACCCTGGAATGAAGGAGAAACTTCCTGACAGTGAGGACAATTAACCAGTGGAACATCTTGCCACCAGAAATCGTGGGCGCTCTGTCACTGGAGGTTTTTAAGAAGAGACCGCACAGTCACTTATCTGAAACACAGGTTCTCCTGCTTGAGCAGTGGGCTGGACTAGAGGACCTCCAAAGTCCCTTCCAGCTCTATTCTATTCTAAGGGGAAAGGAAGCCTAGATTTTGAACTAGACCCCTGCCATGTTTTGTGGAGGCAAAATGGTGTGTGGGGTGTTTTGGAAAAGGGAGGATTATCTAAAATCTCCTTGCTGCTAAACTCTGGCCATCTTTGGATCAAACTCCTGGAATTTTCTCAGCCTGCCTTGTTCAATTGCTGTTGTACCACATTCTCTTCCCCCCCTCCCCTAAAACTCTCCATCCAGCTGCAAAGCTGACTTTGAAAGAACTGAGGACACAACCAAGTTACTGATGACTTTTATAGTTGTTGTTGTTATTTTGCTTTGGGGGGGGAGTTTCATAACTCTCTCCCCACTCCCATTCTTGGCGGCAGCAGGAGTTGGTTGCACTAAAAAGAAAATGTGTGAGTAACCGTTTGAAAAACAGTAGCAAATGTTCTCTGGGGGGGAGAGAGAAGGAAAAAAAACCCAACCACACACAAACTCCCTTGGCCTCTTCCCCTGTAAACAGGGCAAGGCAGCTGTCCCTTTAAATATTAACTGGGCCTCATTGAGATGCAAATACGTTAATACCTAATGATACCATTGCAGCTGCAGCAAAAGGGTTGCCTTGGGCTTTTCACCCCAGGATGAATAAAGCGCTAGAAATACAGCTGCAGAAGACAAGACCCCAGCAAAGGGTGGCTGAATAAGGCAATTTGTGGGCATTTGTTTTTCACGGAGTGCGCATGCGCCCCCAAGAAAGTGCTTTCTGTGTCTGGGCACAGAGACGTTGTATCCTTATGAAAACACAGGGCTAGCTTTTAGGGTGCCACTAAATTCTAGGTCGTGAGATGAATTATCCAGGATAAATCAGCTAATTTATTTTGATTATTTAAAAAAAGAAAGAAAGAGGAAACCGAATAGATGGGCTGCTCCAAATATTTGTTGCTGTAGAAAATTAGCACCTGCCCCTCTCCTAGAAGAATGAAATATTTTGAGAAATATGAAAAAGGCAGAATATTATATTTCCCTGGATGAGAAATGGAGAAACATGCTCTTGGAAAGCAGCCCCCACCTTCCTTAATAGCCCACAGCAGATGTCAGCATTTAAGAGATAAAGAGATAGATACTTCTATTCATAAGCAAATACTCTCACCCAAGATCCAACAAAGGTAGTATTAGCCCACAGCTACAATAGGAATTGCCCAACGCCCCTTCATTGCATCACCCTCAGAAACTTCAACCAAACTTAGCTCAAACACCTAGGATTTGTACTTTGCCTAGAGCCAGCTATGACCCCTACATGACCCCATGGGAGTCTGACAACAGCCAATAGAATACATGTTCTTGCACAGGAACAGGAAGCTCAAGTTCCAAGCCCAAGAGAAGGTATAACCCCCCCCCCAACTCTCTAACTCCATGTGGTCAGCTGCTCAGAATCACACGTTTGGTGGTTCTGCTTCATCAATAAATGGACCCTTTTTCCAATCAGCCTCCAGCCTCCATTTTGTCTCCAGTGTCTTTCTCCCAGCTTGGAACTGAACCAGATGGGATATTTCTTCCAACATTGCTATCTTGGGGATCATTGCCAAGACCTACCTGCCCAGCTCTCTGGCTGGTTGGAGCTCCTGACCTACTGGGATGTTGCAGAGAATGAGATGGGGCTGAGCAGTGGCAGGATTCAAATTTTTTTCCTACCGGTTCTGTGGGTGTGGCATGGCTTGGTGGGCGTGGCAGGGGAAGGATACTGCAACATCCCATTCCCTCCCCACCCCACTAACCTGCTTTCCAGCTCCATTCTCCTGTGCAGGGCAACCAAAGGAGACCCAGCCGATCAGCTGGGACTTGATGGGAGGCAGAGAATAGATGGGGTTGGCGGGGGCAGTCAGAGGTGGGATTGGCTGGTTCTCTGAACTACTCAAAATTTCCATTACCATTCTCCTGAACTGGTCAGAACCTGCTAAATGCCACCTCTGGACAGAAGATTGTATGCACGTATATATGCATACAATCAAGGTTGCCACGGTTAAACTTCTGTTGAAAAGTCTTTGAATATTAGTAGCTCAGGTTGGTAGTTAAGTTGTTGGTTTGAGCACTGATCTCTGCGATTTGGTGCAAATGTTTCGTCCCCATTCAAGGCGACATCTTCAGTGCACTTTGGATTGTGCTTGCCTGGGGGAGCACCTGCCTTTAAGCGGCCAATTTACATCACAGATTGTACTTGAAGCCAAGGACTGTTACTCAGCAACTACAGCCAGCCAATCACACAACCCAAAATCACAGGACCCAGAAAGGTATTTAAAGGCCAGGGCTCCCCCAGGCAAGCACAAAGCGCACTGAAGATGTCTCCTCAGATGGGGACAAAACGTTTGCAACCAAACCGCCAAGCTCGGACCTCAAACCAACAACTTCAACTTCTGTCTTGTTGCCTGGAAGTTGACGCAGTCCAAACGGTCACCTTGCAAAAAGCTGCATTTGGGTCAATCCAATCAGCTGTTAGGTCCCCAAGATATCCAGGAAGTAGGAAACAAACTTTGCTCCAAACAAATCTGGATTTGAAATCTAAGTTCTGCCCAGGTAACTCTTTGGATTTTCTCAGTTGCTTTGTTTTTGTCTCCACTCCACAAGTTTAGTCAATAAGGACCATTACAGAGTTACCCAGTTTGGGTTTTTGTTTTGTTTTAATCTTCTTGGCAAGGCCTTAATTCATTTCATCCAAAGGATAGGAGCGAAGATCTTCCTTTCCATGTGCATTCCCCATCTTGTGCCTGTGGGCTCTCTTGCAATCTCTCCCTCTCCAAAAAGTGTAATTTCCTCTTGCTAGTACATCAGAACCAGGTGAAGATTCCAAAGGGGGGGAGGGATGGGGGACAACGGGTGTAAGACGGATTCCAAGCCCAGCTTCCTTCTGAATTAATGTATTTGAATATAAGTAGCTCACGTTGGTAGTTGGGCTGTTGCTCTGAGCTTGGCAATTTGGTTGCCAATGTTTTTTGTCACCATTCAAGGAAGTACAGATGGTAAAGACCATGTCTGGGTAACAATAGCCAGCCAATCAAACAGTCTGAAGTCAGACCACGACTCAGAAGTAGCAAACAACATCTACGCTAATTTGCATCATATAAAAAGGTATTTAAAGGCCAGTGCTCTGACAGACGAGCACACTTCAAAGCAAACTGATAATGTCTTCTCAAATGGTGATGAAACATTTGCAAGCAACAAAGTTGGGCCAACAGCCCAACTTCCTCTGAATTAATTTCTAGAAGGCTTTCCCAGAGTTTGGGCTCATCTGTTTGGAGTGGAGTATCCTTCTAAAGCTGTAAGTTTGTTCATGGCTGATTTTTCTGAATAAAGTCTTTTCAAGATTCCTGGGGCTGCTTTGAGTCTCCTTCTCACCTTTCCCCCAGGACCAAACAACCATCATTTCCCCTTTCCTACCACTTTCAAGGGTCCAGAACCAAATTCCTGCATAGCCGCTCTCCGATTGCCCATCAACTGATATCTGATGTGTTGGTTTTGCTCCTTGTAGGGTGCTTCCAAAATCATACCCAGAAAACTGCAGAGACCATGCCAGTCGCTCAACAAGTGACTCAATGGGATTAGAAGGGGGGGGGGGATTAACAGCAGTGGATAATAGGGCACGTTGGATGAGGCCGGGATTCCTACTTCTTCCATTGGAGAAGATCCTTGGATTAATGCACTAGCCTAAATTTATAGGGAGGAAAGGAGAGGTGAGCAAAAATATGAAAATACACTTGCTTAATTTGGGCCAAGTTGCAGCAGGGGAAATATTCACATTTAGCTTTCCCATCTCGAATAATTTCAGGGCACCTCTGTTGACAGAGTACCTTCTCCAGATCGTTGTGCTAGATTCTGCCCACTCACCCATCAACACTCCCCCTGCCCCCCTGCTGCAGATAGGACCCTGGCACATTTGGAAAGATTTGACCCAACAGCCTGGATGGAGGAGCATTTCCTTTGACTATTCCAGCTGGAAAAACCCCACTCTGGAGTGACATGATCTGGAAATGGCTTTATGCAACGAACACCAAAACAGCAAAATGAGGAATCAAATAAAAAACCTTTTAAGTGGATCCTGCCATAGTGCGGGGAGAAGGAGACCCTTCATTTTTAATATAAAAATAACCCCTCACAAATGGGACTATAAAGGAGGATGACTTGGTGGATTTAATTCTCTTGAAGCTGGAAGTTGCATGGATTAGAAGTCACTGGCTAATTAATTGCCATCCGTTCTTCTTCATTCCTGTAGATAGAATTTCTTGCCTGCAATTTCAATGAAGCAATGAAGACAAATAGCTTTAATGAGACTTGTAGATCTGACCTTCTCGCTTGTTTCAGTTTAATAAAGTTTACGGTATATTAATCAGAGGGAAATGTTATTAGAAAAGAAGGACAACTTTTTTTTTTCTCATGTGAAAGAGATTTTCTGGATAGGAAGATTTTAAGTGGGATTGGTCCTTGTGTACTATTAGTCCCCTTGCAAGGAGAACCAGATACCCATTAGATCTAAAAATACATAATAGGCAGAATGTACACAGTCCTTGGGACAAATTCCTTCTAATTTTGACCACTGTTAAAAGTAGAAGATTTTTTAAAAGCATTTTCTGTGAATTTGAACTTTGGACATTAAGGGTGGATTTTAATGCTGCCTGTTCTTAAATGAAGAATCTAAAAAAAAAAAAGGTTGGTTTGTCTTAAGTTTCCCAAGAATTGGTCTTGTACTGTGCTCAAATATAAGAACATGCCAAATAAAAATACTAAAAAACCCCAATGGGTTGTGGGCAAAACTTACTCACAAACCAAGCATTAATTGGTCAACCAGCAGCCCTCAACTGGATTTAAGTTTCCTTTTGCAAGGGATCATTCCAGATTTTGGTGAGAGGCTGTGCTAGAGAAAGAGGGGAAAGATATCAGAAGGAAAAAATAAGACAAGGAAAGGAGGGGGCAGAAAAGAAATATCTCTTTACCTTCCTACAGTAGTTACTGTCCTGCTGATATAGTAACCAGATCAACACTAGATGGCGACCAAGGACCTAAAAATGAAATTAAATCCTACAGTAACAGGATTTAATTTCTCTTGTCACTTGTGTGCAAAGTAGCTTGGCCAAAATTCCTGAGCCTGAAATCTCACTAGATCTTTATGCAACCCCATGAAATCTCAGGAGGTTTTAGCCTTTTTTTGCGTTTAATTTCAATTTTGCATCTATGGCTTTGTACGAAAGGTATGATGGCGCTTGAAGGATCACTGATCAGCTGACTTCAGGCAGAAATCAGTTGAACCAACAGACTTTGGGATCCCTGAATCCAGGCTTCCACAACCAAATTTTTATAAGGTGTGGGGGTGTGTCTCATTCTTCCAAAAGTTGATGGGAGGGAAGTAAGTTGTTGGATCTTAGACAGCACTAACTTTCATTTAAATGGTACGCCTAATATGCCAATTTCTGTGTAAATTACCCTAGCTCTCAAATTAAACATTCAACAGCCCCAGACAGATGTCAGATTAATTCCATGCCTTTTTAAAGAAAAAACCTCCATCTTCTGAACAACCCGTGGCTCTCCCTCTCATCACAAAGGTTACCTCCCTTCATGTTGCTAATTTTGCTAACATTCGGGGCCTGTTAACACATCTAATTATTGCATTTTGTGTGTCTACACCTGGCTGATCTTTGGAAAGGTCGCTTTTGTTAGGCTAATCAGGACTGTAAGAGGTGCTAAAACCTACTCGTGGATAGTGTTTTCATCTTTCTCCCCATTCATTTCCAAGTAATGCTCTGGGCATAGTTTGCGGCCTCAACTCCCCTAAACTTAGAAAAGAAACCGCAAGGTTTTTAAACCTGGCCTGGTGGGCTTGAGAAAGTGCTGGGGGTTGTCTCTGCTGTGAAGTATCGACAACAGAGAAGAGAATTCACACAACCCAAAGGAGGGCCAAAGACAAAACAGGGGGTAATTCTGGATCTCCAATGGATCTCCAAGCTCAATTCTGCTTCGGGTCCGGCCAGTTTCGAGCCTTGAAAAACTTCTTCAGTCCTTTAAGGTTGACGGGCGGGAAGTAGGGCCCAAGCCTCTTACGGATCCACCATCTCTGCTGCTGGGCATGCTGCCCACCTGGCCGGCTGAACTTGTACCTGAAATGCTCTCCCCGAACCCACCTGCAAGAAGCAGAAACACTGCAATGAGAACCAAGGCCTGCTCCTCTCCTGCCATTTCTTCCTCATTCCACAAAACACAGCAAATTGCATTTTCTCCAGCAATTGGCGCCAAATAGGGCAAGACACACCCGGCGCCCGGCTTTTACAGGGTCGGTCCTCGGAGGAACAATTCAACCTGCCCTGCCCCATAGATCATCTTCTTTTAACAACCCCATAATCCCTTGTGGGGGTGGAGTCTGGGCAACTGAATGGAGCTGAGTGTTTATTGGCCGGATGCCCTTCTTGTTGCCGATGAGGAGTTTTATTCGGCAGATATATTCTCACTGGGCCCAGAGAAAGAAATATCTGCCTTTACCTAGGATCGAACCCACAGCCTCCTGATTGGGAGGCGAGAGCGCCACCTCTAGGCCACCGCACCACTCGACCTGTCCCATAGAGGGTGGGGCCGAACTTGAGATAATGCAGGTAGTTCTCAACTTACGATAGTTCGTTTAGCGACCGCTCAAAGTTACAACAGCACAAAAAAACAGTGAGTTATGACCGTTTTTCACACTTATGTCCGTTGCAACGTCCCCATGAAAATTGTGATCCAATTCGGATGCTTGGCATCTGACTCATATTTATGACGGTCTCAGTGTCCCGCAGTCACGTGTCCCCCTTTTGTAACCTCTGACAAGCAAAGCCCACGAAGTAGGCAGATCCACTTAACAACCATGTTAACAACTCCAGGGACTCACTTAACAGCTGTGGCAAGAAAGGTCATAAAATGGGGCAAAACTCACTTAACAACAGGCATTTTGGGCTCAATTATGGTTGTACGTTGAGAACTACCTGCATTGTGCCTTTTAAAAAAAAATTCTGTGGGCATCTCTGGAGAAAAGGTCAAAATGAAGGTAGAAAGGAAGGAATTGCGGCAGCCCCTGCCTCCATGGGGGAAGGCTGAAAGCAAAGAAATAGAATAGAATGGAATAGAATAGAATAGGAACTGGAAGGGACCTTGGAGGTCTTCTAGACCAGCCCCCTGCTCAAGCAGGAGAACCTATGCTATCTCAGACTGTCCAGTCTCTTCTTTAAAGCCTCCAGTGATGGAGCACCCACAACTTCTGGAGGAAAGCTGTTCCACTGGTTAATTGTCTTCCTTGTTGGGAAGTTTCACCTTAATTCCAGGTTGTTTCTCTCTTTGATTAGTTTCCAACTATTGTTTCTTGTCCTGCCCTTCTGGTGCTTTGGAGAATAATTTGAGCCCCTTTTCTTTGTGGCAGCCCCTCAAATACTGCAATACTGCTCTGATGTCACCTTAATCCTTCTTTTCTTTAAACTAGCCAGACCCGAATCCTCAAGCTGTTCTTCCTATGGCTTAGTCTCCAGGCCTTCAATCATCTTAGTTGCTCTACTCTGGACTTTTTCCAAAGCCTCCACATCTTTTTTGTAATGTGGTGACCAAAACTGGATGCAATATTCCAGGGGTGGCCTTACTAAGGATTTATAAAGCGGCACTAATACTTCACATGATTTTGATTCTGCGCCTGTTTATTCAACCCAGGATTGTGTTAGCTCTTTTTGGCTGCTGCTGCACACGGCTGGCTCCTATTTAGCTGGTTGTCCACTAAGACTCCAAGATCCCTCTCACAGTTACTGCTATTGAGCCTGGTTCCACCTAATCTGAAAGGGAAGGGAAGGGAAGGAAGATAAAAAGGAAAGGGAAGGGAAAGAATCGCTCCCCACGGAGGCTGATTTTGCAGCCTCCTGAATCCCTTTTGTCATGGAGGAGCAGGTTCGCTTCCTCCCTGCCAAAACCATCCTCCCTCCCAGCCTGGACGTTCCCGCAGCTTCCTCCTCCAGGCTGGGACAGCTGTGCTGCAGAGATGCCCCCCCTTCCATCAGCCCCCCCACCCCTTGACATCTTCCAACTGAGAAGGCTTGCAAAGAGGCAGCATCTCTAAGCTGTTGTGGCTGGAGGCTAAAACCTTCCAGACAGGTGAAAACAGTTGTGTAGGAGACAGCTGTCTCTCTCTCTCTCTCTCTGGAACAGATGGGATGTTTTTGGAGGGAAAAGACAAGCACACACACACACACACACACACACACACACACACACACACACGGAGGGATTGGGAGACCAGCAGGGTGGGCAAAATGTTTGCCTGTGCAGAGGTTGAGGCTTTTTTTTGATGAAGTGACAGTGGCAGAGAGGGAGTGTGTGCCTAGGAAGCCTCTGACATTGTCAGGAAGGATCAAGTTGCACAGGGCAATTTGTAGCTGGCGACACACACCCACACCCACACCCACACAAAACATGCTAAACCCTAAACGAGGCAGTGTCTCTTTTGCCGTGAGTGAGAATCGGTTCTTTGACTCTTGCAGCTGCCTGGACAAGTTCCTGCAATGTTCTTGGCAAGATTTCAGAAGTGCTTTCATCGCTGTCTCCTTCCTAGGGCTGAGAGAAAGCGGCTGGCCCACGGTCACCTAGCTGGGTGCCTGCCTCAGGTGGAACTAGAACTCCCCGTCTCCTGTTTCTAATCTGAGGCCCTGAACCGCTAGGCCGAACTGGCACTCTGAATGAGAGTTGGCAAAGCCCAGGGGCTGCGTGAACAATCCAATAATCCATGCCCTGCTTTAACATGGTGGCCTTCACGCGACTTGCTTAAGAAAGGAAATGGTGGCTCCCACTGACTTGGAGTGCTCACGGTTTCTGAAGATTTAATTGTCCTTTTACACTTGAGCAAAACCTTATACCAACCATGTGGCTAAATCGTTTATGAATCCTCGCAGCCAGGGGTAGGATTCAAATTTTTTTTACTACCAGTTCTGTGGGCGTGCCTTGGTGGGCGTGCCTTGGTGGGCGTGGCAGGGGAAGGTTACTGCAGAATCCCATTCCCTCCCCACCCCACTAACCTGCTTTCCAGCTCTGTTCTCCTGTGCAGGGCAACCAAAGAAGACCCAGCCAATCAGCTGGGACTCAATGGGAGGCAGAGAAGAGATGGGGTTGGCGGGGCCAGCCAGAGGTGGGATTTACTGGTTCTCTGAACTACTACCGGTTCAAGAGAACAGGTCAGAACTGGCGAAATACCACCTCTGCTTGCAGCCCAAAACAGGAGTCTTTTAAGATTTAGGAGGACTAAATGCCTTATGAACCTTGAGCCAGACCTAATGCTTTGTGCCCGGATGTTTTGCAAACGTTCCTTTGCCCAAGTCAAGTTTCACACTCAATTAGATTACTCCCACCCATGACCTCATGTTGTAACCTTTTTTTTGTTTTTGCTTTTTGTAGAAGCAAGCCAGTCATCTGCTTTTCATTTTCTGTTTTACTGCACTTGCATGGCAGCAATAACCCCACACCACAATCTAATTTCATTGTTAAGTGTCCCAAGAATGCCAGTCAACCTTGTTCTCCAACTCCTTAATTCTTCTTGAGATTTACTGTCAGGGAACCCACATGAGCGAGCTGAGCTTTACGAAAACGCCAGGGCCAGAGGGAAAAGTATTGGGGAACAAATTCAGTCCTGCAAATGTGTTCCCTCCTTCGCAGGTCTGCATTTGGTGTGTGAACACGTGCGCCTGTGAGGGAAAGAGGGAAAGCATTCCAGGTGCAACTGGGCCTGGCTAGTCTTGGGAAGAGAAGGACCAGGGGAGACAGGATAGCAGTCTTCCAATATTTGAGGGGCTGTCACAGAGAGGAAGGGGATCAATCTATCTTTTAAAGCACCTGAAGGCCACACAAGGAATAATGGATGGAAGCTGATCAAAGAGAGATTCAACCTGGAAATAAGGAGAAATTTTCTGACAGTGAGAACAATCAATCGATGGAACAGAAGTTGCCTTTGAAAGTTGTGGCAGTTTCATCCCTGGAGGCTATCAAGAAGAAACTGTACTGCCATCGGTCAGAAATGGTGTAGGGTCTCCTCTTGCTTGGGCAGGGGGTTGGACTAGATGACCTACAAGATCCCTTCCGTCGCTGTTAATCCGTTTATCTGTTTACCCCAATTCAGCTGTGTCCCATGGACACACTTTACAAAGCCTTGATAAGACCACACTTGGAATACTGCATCCAGTTCTGGTCCCCACAATACAAAAATAATGTTGAGGCTCTGGGAAAAGTGCAGAGAAGAGCAAAAAAGATGATTAGGGGATTGGAGGCTAAAACATACGAAGAGCCGTTACAGGAATTGGGTATGTCTAGTCTAGAGAAAAGAAGGCCTTCCAATATTTGAGGGGCACCTACAATGACGAGGGGATCAAACTATTTTCCAAAGCACCAAAAGGCAAGATATGAAACAATGGATGGAAAGTAACTGTGATGACCCAAAGGGGCGTGGCACAAAAGCAACGAAGCCACAAAAGTAGGCAAAGACCCTTTAATTCCTCCAACTTGGCCCCCAATGTCCAGTTATCATCGGCTGGAGAAAAAACTCTCCCAAGAACAGTTTTTAAAGGGAAGAAATTCCATCCAAACTCAAAGTACATATAAATGATAAATAAAAACCAACACAAACCACGCTGCAGCAATTAACGAAGACAAGGCAGGATAACGGATTAAGATGTCAAAAGATAATGAAACACACACACTTGGGAGGACGCCAGAACTCAGATAAGACTTGACAAACCAAAATAATTTCACGCTTTGCTTCCAGCAACTTTGCTGTCCGTAGTTTGCCTTTTTAAACAGTTTTCCCAGCTGCAGCCAATGAAGGGGATCAGGGCCCTTTCCTCCCCCGTAAACCATGCAACTCCCGTTGCTCCCTTGTCTGTTCCTCCCTGTGTGCCCTAGGATGAAGAGGTCTGGGTCTTCCTCTGAATGCCCAGCCGTTCTGTGCCCTTCCCCAGTTTCCTCCACAGCCACCTGAGCCACACTCCCACTCCCTGTCAGCTGATCCACCTCTCCCTTGGAATCAGATTCCAACAGGGGCATGACAGTAATCAAGGAGAAAGGCAACCTGAAACTAAGGAGAAAATTCCTAACGGTGAAAGTAATCAACCCGTGGAATAACTTTCCTTCAGAAGTTGTAGGTGCTCCATCACTGGGGGCTTTCAAAAAGAGACTGGAAAGTCATATGTTTGAAATGGTATAGGGGGTTGGACTAGAAGACCTCCGAGGTCCCTTCCAACTCTGTTATTCTATGTTTTATGATCTGGACAAGAGTCTGCCTTAGAAGGTATCCATGTAACAGCATTGTCACAAAAAGGATCTCACTGTGTGGCTGTTTCCCTGGTCAGAAGATGTTCCTCATTTGTCACCAGAGAGACTTTCTAGAACGAATGAAGCAGTTTGAATCTTTGTTGGAAAAAGGAATACTGTGTAGGGACATTTTGTTTTGTGGACATGTAAAAAAAAAACAACACCAAAGTTTTGGAGACAAATGCATAAATTAATTCTGAAGATTTCTGTGATGACCCAGGGTGGGATACAAAATAAACACAGTCACAAAAAACAGGTGAAGCCCCTTTTATTCCTTCACTTTGCTTCCAAGCTCCGAATATCTTGGACAGAAGACAAAAAAACTCCCACACAAACAGTTACACGAAGAAGGAAAAAAGCAACACAAACCAGGCAAGATAAGGGCTGGAGGATGTCCACAGATAACACACACTGGGAAGGATGCCAAACTCAGAGAGGAACTATAAACTAGAGATATTCACACACTTTGTTTCCAGCGTTTGCCAGTACGCATGTCCGTCCTCTTATTCAGTTGTCACAGCTGCAGCCCATGAAGAGGATCAAGGCCCTCTCCTCCCCAGTAGACCACATCTCTCCCTTATCCTCTCCACCCTGCATGCCCTAGGATGGAGAGGGGATGGGCCTGGGTCCTCCTCTGACTGCTCAGCCAAACTCTGCCCTTCCCCAGCCTCCTCCACAACTCCCAGAGCCACACTTCCACTCCCTGTCGGATGTTCCTCCTCTCCCTCAGAGTCGGTCTTCAACAGGGGCACGACAATTTTAAAGGTTACAGTACAACTGAAACCAGAGCCTTTTCTTCTAGGACTGGTGGACAGGCAACTAGAAACAAGTCATGAAACTTCCTTTTTTAGCATGGCAACCCAATGACACTATTATATGCTCAAATATGGAAAGGTTTGACAAGGCCCACAACCGAGGAATCGTTGGGGAGGATGATGGAATTTGCGGAAATGGCTGAATTGACTTCTTTGATCGGGGAAAAAAAAGCTCTTTATGTGCTGACTGGAAATCCCTGACAGGCTCGTTTTGCATAAAATGGGGGAAAAAAAGGCACTTACGCTTTGTGGTTTCGTGATTAGAAAAAGAAATATAAAGAAACGAGTGAGCTGTTTTGTAATCATAGATAAGAGATGCTTTTGTAAATCTATTTATATTTGCTGCAAAGGAAACATCTCTTTCCATTTCTTTGGGTTTTTTTTTCTTCCTTTGCTTCTTTTACTCTTTATTAATAAACTTTTAGTAAGCTTTAAAAAAAAAGATGCCCCTTAAACTGGACTTACTTGGGTGGTGCCTTGTCCTCAAATGGGTTGAAGGCCAGGAGAGACAAAGTTTCCTTCTCGTTGGCCAAGAGTTTCCCGGCTAAGTGAATGACCCATTCGTTCTGCTCGTAGGTCTTCCGGAGAGTGAAAGAGAGCAAGCAGAAGGGGAGAAAACACACAGGTTGAGAAGCCATGCAAATGAAATGGATTTTAAGCCAAACGGGTCAAACTGGAAGCCTCTGGATCATAAAAGATAAAAGCAATGCATTACCATGCACAGAAAACCAACCCCCCCCCCCACCTTTCGTGCGTTCATTAAAGTTGGGAGCGATAAACTGATTATACGTAGTCCTCGACTTATGGCCACAATTGAGCCCAGCATTTCTGTTGCTCGGTGAGTTGTTAAGTGGGTTTTGCCCCATTTTGCAACCTTGCTGGCCACAGTTGTGAAGTGAATCGCTGCAGTCGTTAAATCAGTGACACGGTCGTTAAGGGAATCCGGCTTCCCCGTTGGCTTTGCTTGTCGGAAGGTCGCAAAAGGAGATCACATGACCCCAGGACACTGCAACCGTCATAAATATGAGTAACTTGCCAAGCATCGGAATTTTGATCATGTGGCCATGGGGATGCTGCAACGGTCGTAAGTCTGAAAAAACTGTCGTAAGTCCCTTTTTTCAGTGCTGTTGCAACTTGGTGCAGACACTAAATGAAGGGTTGTAAGTTGAGGATTATACCTGTAGACAGGTTACAACACATGTGTCAGTTAGAAAAAGCTCCCCTACCTGGTGTCCTCAGAAGCATTAAAATGTCAATTCTACAAAATTAAACTGACCAGAGAAACAGTATGGTTTCATATCAGTTCTACACTAAAGTTAAACAGAGCTATGAATTGGCAAGTAGAGTGTTGCCATAGTGTGTTGCAAGGGCCAAGTCCTCACACCGAGTCAGAATTTGGAGCCATAACTGTGATGTCAACCACAGGCCTTGTAGTTTTTTTCAGCTCCCTGTGAAGCCAGGGGTAACTCAAGTGAGCAATTTAGCCAAGATAGCCACTTCCTATCTTTGATATATCCTGTATTGGTATACTTTGATATATCTTTGATATATCCTGTATTGATAGACTTTGATATATCTTTGATCTATCCTTTATTGATAGATGTCAATATATCTTTGATATATCCTGTATTGGTATACTTTGATATATATTTGATATATTCTGTATTGATAGACTTTGATATATCTTTGATATATCCTGTATTGATAGATGTCAATATATCTTTGATATATCCTGTATTGGTATACTTTGATATATATTTGATATATCCTGCATTGATAGACTTTGATATATCTTTGATATATCCTGTATTGATAGACTTTGATATATCTTTGATATATCCTGCATTGATAGATGTCAATATATCTTTGATATATCCTGCATTGATAGATGTCAATATATCTTTGATATATCCTGTATTGGTATACTTTGATATACTTTGATATATCCTGTATTGATAGACTTTGATATATCTTTGATATATCCTATATTGCCCTGGAAACAGCAAAGGACCAGACCGTGATGCCTCTGTGAAGAAAAACAGAGCTTGGGAGAGCCGCGCACGCCCCCAAGCTCCGTTTTCACTAACAGAAGGCTGCAGAAGGGCATTGCAGCCGAAAACGGACGTTGAGCTAGCCATGCCCCCTGACCACACCCCCTGCCCCCTCCCCGCCTGAAGTCAAACACAACCCTGATGCAGCCGTCAATGAAATCGAGTTTGGCACTCCTGTCCTAGGAAAAGATGAAAAGGTTGACCGTGTGGGTCAAACTCAAGCCCAGCCTTTGGAGTGGCACCTCCGCACCTTTCCTAACATCCAGAATGTGGTTGTTGTTGGTACTGAGTGATGAAACAGCAAAGGGTTCCCATTATTGTCTGGTCTTTCATTTGGGCGCATGCCTCTCTCCAGCCATCTCTAACCTCCCTGGTTTTTCCCATGCTTTCTTGAAATCCTGGGGGAAATTTCTAGGGGTCAAAGAGCCACTGTCACTGCTAAGGTTGAACTCTGTCCTTGAGAAATGATTTGAGAATATCTGCTTCCCGCAGAGAAATTTGGGGAAAAAAATTTCTATCCAATTTCTCTGCCCACAAATTTGGTGAAGATTTTTGAAAGGCCTTTTTATGGCCAGTTCTTGCTACTACAAACATTCTTCATCATGAGAAATTCAACTTTGTTCTCTCAAATAAACACCCTGAAGTCAGCGCTATTCCTTGTTGGTGCCACATGTTAGGGATAAACATCCTTGTAACTACTGGAATGGAAACTCCCAGATGGTGTTGGAACAAAACAGAACACAAGGAGGACATCAGAATGGTTCTCCTCCATAGGGGATACCCCACCTCCAAGACCCTTCAGTTTCTGACAAAGGAGCATCAAAGGACAGCACTTCATCTGAGATACGCCACAGAACATAGAATAACAGAGTTGGAAGGGACCTTGGAGGTCTTCTAGTCCAACCCCTGCTCAAGCAGGAGACCCTGACAAACGGCTGTCCAGTCTCTCCTTGAAAGCCTCCAGTAATGGAGCATCTACAACTTCTGAAGGCAAGCCATTCCATTGTTAATTGTTGTTGATATCAGGGTGCAATCCTGGTTTCTTTCCCATATTAGTGGCCTGAGCTGAGACCAAGGCCCAAGCCCAACAAGGAAGGAAGGTTTAAGGTAAAAGTTCCCCTCGCACATACATGTTAGTCGTTTCTGGCTCTAGGGGGCAGTGCTCATCTCCGTTACAAAGCCTAAGAGCCAGCGCTGTCCGAAGACGTCTCCGTGGTCATGTGGCCGGCAGGACTAAACACCTCCGAAAGTGTATGGAACGCTGTTACCTTACCACCAAAGGGGTCCCTATTTTTCTACCTGCTTTCGAACTGCTATGTTGGCAGAAGCTGGAGCAAGTAACGGGAGCTCACTCCATTACATGGCGCTACGGATTCAAACTGCCGAACTGCTGACCTTTCTGATCGATAAGCTCAGCATCTTAGCCACCGAGCCACAGGATCCCTCTAGGCTCCATTTAATAGAAGGTTTGGAGGAGTCTTTTTTCAATGCTCTCCCCACAAGGGTTCTCTTGGGAAATAATGAAGGTAAGGTAGACCTTCAGAGACCAAATGCTCGAATTATTTCCAACCTCTGACCCATCAGTGAGAACAATTGATTGGTGGAACTAACCAAGCAGAGAAGCAACCTAGAAACTATGGAGAAATTTCTATACAGCGAGATCAATTAACCAGTGAAATGGCTTGCCTCCAGAAGTTATGGGTGCACCATCATTGGAGGTGTTCAAGAAGAGACTAGACAGCCATTTGTATGAAATGGTGTAAGGTTTCCTGCATAAGCAGAGGGTTGGACTAGATACAAGGGTCGCCAACCTTTTGGACCTCAGGGACCACCAAACTCATAATTTTAAATCCCGCAGACCACTAATATGAATTTTGACTGACGGTGGCTTGCTGATGTTGGTGGGAAAGTTGGTCCCATATTCCAGAGCTGCAGTAATCACAAAACTGGCCCTTTGGTCATCCCGGAGCAGCTGCTCCTCCACCCAAGTGCATCGGCCTGCCATGGACTGGAGGAGCTGCTCCGGGATGACCAAAGGGCCAGTCTTGTGACTACTGCAGCTCTGGAATATGGGACTGGCCCGTGGTGGGGTTGGAAATCTCCGCCGTAGAGGTTGGCACATGTAATGTGCAAAATTGTGGGTGGGGCAACGTGCAAATACAGCGCAGCCCTTGCCGGCCAGGATGAGGTAATGTTGCTGATGCGGCAAGAGGCGGGCCGAAGCAGCGATGGAGATGGCTGGAAGGTGCGAGAGCGCCATGCTATTTGGACTTGCATGACATCAACATCCCGCCTTCGCTCAAGAAGCCCGGCCGAAGTTTCCTACACTGCTCGCACTTCAGCGCTTTGAAGGTTTGTGCTCGACTGAAGGGTGGGGGCCAGTGGGTGGGCGGCCCATGTGGGCAGCGCAGCCATGTGTTCCCGTGCAGCCTGGATTAACTGCTTTGGGGGTGGGAAGTTGCTTTGGAGGGGACATTTCTCTGCGGACCACCAAAATTTTCTCACGGACCACCAGTGGTCCTCGGCCCACCGGTTGGCGACCCCTGGATTAGATGACCTCCAAGGTCCCTTCCAACTCTTTTATTCTGTATTCCTTCTGGGTACTTCTGTCCAACCGACTTTCCCATGAAGGTGCTCAGGGTATTTCTCTGTAGCCCTTTTCAAAGTGCTCCATTTTCAAACTCAGCCTTTCTTCTGCTGACTTCTCCCCACTCGCCTCCCCTCCAAGGGGACCTGTTCTATTCAATTATTGGAGCGTTTGCCGATAGACTCCTAAGCCCCTTCACATCATTTCTTTGCAGCATTCTGCTGAGTTGGAAAGAATAAAAATGCAGAGAGTGATTATGTTTGGCTAATAATAAATTAGGAAATGTTTTCTTGCAAAGTAATGGCGTGCTACCCAAAAGACAATTAAAAGCACTTCTGGTGTAGCAATTAGGCAATGGCATTTTTTCCCCCTCCTGATGCTCTTTGGAAGTGGGTGATCCAGATGGATCCACAAGTGTATAAAACTTCCGATGTGCCAATATTCAGAAAGTCCGCATTCAAAGGAGGCCTCCTTTTTCTGCTTCCAGTGGAAATCTGGGCCCTTGTCCCAAGTTTTTCTAGGAGCTGCCAGCAGAAGGGACTGTTGCGTATCAAGCAGTGAAGAGTTCCAAAAAACAGTCTGTTGTGAGACAGACAGAAGGATGGAAATGACTTCTCTCATACTTCTTGGTTGCTCTTCAGGAACCAGGGAAGAGTCAGATGGGCTCAATCATTCATTGTCTCTATCCTGCAGACCCTGGACCATGCTATTGAATGAAGCCTAGAAGTCATTAGGCATTTTATATTATGTTTTAATTCTTGTTTTCCCTCTATTTGTTTATTGATTCCATTGTATCATAAACCCATTTCAATTGTCCCACCTGCATTGGAAAGATGACCATTAGATTAATTAAATAATAATAATAATAATAATAATAATAATAATAATAGAATGAGAAAAACTCTGCAGCTTAAGAGCTGAAGTGGCACTGTGGTTAGAGTGCAGTACTGCAGGCTACTTCTGCTGACTGCTGGCTGCCTGAAATTTGGCAGTTTGATTCTCACTGGCTCAAGGTTGACTCAGCCTTCCATCCTTCTGAGGTGGGTAAAATGAGGACCCAGATTGTTGGGGGCAAGAGGCTGACTCTGTTAGAGTGGACTATAAAGCACTGTGAAGCGGTATAAAAGTCTAAATGCTATTGTTATTAAGTATTAGGAATATATTCCACTGGAAACAGTTGCTCCTTTTCCATTCTTGCATCACAGACTCCAGTGAAGACTCTGTATGGAGTCAAAGAAGACATCACAAACAGAAGAAAGCCTAATCCTTAATTCCGTGAAGAATTACCAAAGATTATCAGGAATGGCCTTGCTCCAGACACCTGGGACTTCAGGTTCAAAAAGATCCATCAAGGATCAGACACTTTCATAGTCATCCAGTGTATGTCATTATGACATCAATTGGAACATGACTTTGTGGCACATGTGGCTTCTATCAGATGGCCCTGAAAGCTTTGTAGCAGTGGCACTTCCACTGTGGACTCGTTTTCCTGGAAATGCCTGCAAAAAATCCCTCCCTTGTTACATTCAGATGGATAGTCTTTTACTAAGCTATGGTCACCTCAGAGAATAATTGGGAACATCACCACCCTTAATCCAAAGTGCTGAAAACTTTAAAAAGTTTGCTTCATTTCAATATTCAGGTGAAGAACTTTGCAAAAGCTAAAGCTGGTATATCAGAAATGAAGCAGAGTGAAGATCTTTTTAATAAACTGTTAGTTTCTCTACTTAGAACAGGGGTCCCCAAACTTGGCAACTTTAAGACTTGTGGATTTCAACTCCCAGCTATGTTGGCTGGAGAATTCTGGGAGTTGAAGTCCACAAGTCTTAAAGTTGCCAAGTTTGGAGACCTCTGACTTAGGAAAAACAGAATAAACAGAGAAACAGTTTTAAAAGCACTTCTAGAGAAACACGAGAAACTATTTTAAAAACAAATTAGGAAAAATTCTAACTTTGCTCATTATTCTGTTGTGCTAGCCAGGCAAGTGAATCAGTGGTGGGATTCAATTTTTTTTATTACTGGTTCTGTACTACTACTGGTTCCGGGCGTGGCAGGAGAAGAATACTGTAAAATCCACATTCCATCCCCACCCCACTAACCTGCTTTCCAGCTCCGTTCTCCTGTGCAGGGCAACCAAAGAAGACCCAGCCAGTCAGCTGGGACTCAATGGGAGGCAGAGAAGAGATGGGGTTGGCGGGGCCAGTCAGAAGTGGATTTGCCGGTTCTCCCAACTACTCTAAATTTACACTACCGGTTCTCCAGAACTGGTCAGAACCTGCTTAATACCACCTCTGAAGTGACTGTGTTGCAGAAGGAGCTTCAAGGTGCTGGTACTTACCTATAAAGCCCTACATGGCTTGGGGCCAGGGTACTTGCGGGAACATCTCTTGCCAGCATCAAGTGCCCATCGCCCTGTGCGCTCCCACAGACAGGGCCTCCTTGGGGTGCCATTGGCCAGACAATGTCGGCTGGCGACCCCCAGGGGTAGGGCCTTCTCTGTGGGAGTGCCCACCCTTTGGAATCAGCTGCCCCTGGAGCTGCGATTGGCCCCTGACCTCTGCTCCTTCCGCCGTGGCCTGAAGACATGGCTATTTGAACAAGCCGGCCTGGACTGAGGGGGGGGGTGGTTTTTAGTTGTTTTAAATGTTAGTGTCTTTTGTGGGTTTTGTGGGTTTGGCTTGGGTTTAATAACTTTTAAATAATTTTAAACTTTTGTATTGTGTGTTTTTATGATGTGAGCTGCCCTGAGTCCTTCAGGAGATAGGGCGGCATACAAGTCCAAACAATCAATCAATCAATCAATCAATCAATCAATAAATAAATAAACCCCTCACAATCTTTCTCTGCAGTCACAAGATTTTACCCTGGGCAGTTCTTCAGCATCTGGGATGGATAGCACTGTTTGGAGGGGCCCCTTAAACAGCTCAAACAGTGTCTCTCCGGAGCAGCCTGGATAGGGGAATCAGATCACAAATCTTATCGCAATCCTGGGGAAACAATGCTGGTCTAATTTAAGTGCCCAGTTGGGCCGATTATTTTTCGAGTTGGCCCGCTCAGCAAGGATACCCACCTGGAAAGCAGCAAACCACATAAGCCAATCCAGGCGATAATGGTAGGGGCTGATCAGGCAGGGCCGCCTCTGCAGGTTCCCGGGTTTACACTTGAATTCATATTCTTCCCAAACTGCATCAGGATCATTGGGATCTGAGCTGGAAGTCCCTTGGATTATAATCTCGGTTCTCTCTTTGGTGATGCTGCAAGATAGGAGAGTGTGGTGAATGTTTGGAAGCTCTTGAGGAGGCGACCAAGTGGCATCCAGGGATGCGTTAAGTGCAAGGGCAGAAATATTCGAGGGGCTGCCACAAAGAAGAGGGGGGGTCAAATTATTCTCCAAAGCACCAGAAAGGCAGGACAAGAAATAATGGTTGAAAACTAGTCAAAGAGAGAAGCAACCTGCAATTAAGGATGAACTTCCTAACAGTGAGGATAATTAACCAGTGGAAATCCAGAAATCTCAGGCGCTCCATCGCTGGAGGTTTTTTAAGAAGTGTCTAGACAGTCACTTGTTTGAGATGGTATAGGTTCTCCTGCTTGAGCAGGGGGCTGGACCTCCAAGGTCTATTCTATTCTATTCTAATCTAATTCTATTCTAATTCTATTCTATTCTAATTCTAATTCTATTCCATATTCTATTCCATATTCTGTTATGTTCTATTCTATTCTATTCCATATTCTATTCTATTCTATTCTATTCTGTTCTGTTCTGTTCTGTTCTGTTCTGTTCTGTTCTGCTCTGTTCTTTTCTGTTCTGTTCTATTCTGTTCTATTCCTATTCCTATTTCAAATTCTTCTCTCCTCTTCTATTCTTCCCAGCATTGCTAAATGGAAGTCCAACTTTACAACACAGTTTTAGGGGGAGATGAGAAAGGGATGGTCCAGCAGAGTCCTGATTAGGTATCAAGATTACACGGGGCGTTCACCAAATATTAGAATTGAACTATCTACAGCGGGGCTGACAAACTCCCGCCCCGCAGGCCAGATGTGTTACGCACTGGCCACGCCCATGCCTGGTTTAGCAAAGGAGAAAATAAGCTGTGATACATCATGTGATGCCGTCATAATGACGCGAGTTTGACACTGCTGATCTACAGTTCATTTAGTGACCATTCGAGGTTACAATGGCACCAAAAAAAGTGACTTATGAAAAATTTTCCACAGTTATGACTGTTGCCATATCCCCAGGGTTGCACAATCAAAATTCAGATGCTTGGCAAACTGGTTCACATTTATGACGGTTGCAGTGTCCCAGGGGGTGAGAGGATCCCCTTTTGTGACCTTCTGGCAAGCAAAGTCAACAGAGAAAGCCAGACTCACTTAACAACCATGTTACTCACTTAACAACTGCAGGGATTCACTTAACAACGGTGGCAAGAAAGTTCATAAAATGGGGCAAAACTCACTTAACCAATGACTCAACTTAGCAACATAAATTCTGGGCTCCATTGTGGTTGTAACTTGAGGACTCCCCGTAGACGTACACACCCCACAAGATTACAATCACTTCACGGCAGGGATTGTAAGCAATTGCTTGAGCAAAACATGATCTCCAGTCTGTTACAACCAACATGGAAAAATAGTTGCTCGGCCTTTTTTGGACCGATGGCTAAAAACTGTCAGGAAAAGATCACTCAGCTGTTAAAAAGATCACTCAGGATTGTAAATCATCAGGGATTCTTTCGCATGAGGCTTTTGCCACAAGTGCCAGAGTGAAAAGCTGTAAGACCGTTGCCTGCCAGACATGGCCAAATGTGCTTGAAGCCTTGTTGGCTACGTCAAAAGAATTCCTACAGAAGAAGGAAGGGATAGATTTAATTACATGAATCCTTTCCAAGCAGGAGATCTAGGCAGCAAGCACAGCTCCGCCCTTTGATGTTGCCCACCACAATAACTCTGTGGAGAGGCTGGTCTTGAGAGCGCAGGATGGCCCCAGGTCACCCGGCTGAGGATGGAATCCAAACTGGCCTCCTTAGGATGGAAGGACGGAACCTCTAAGGCAGGGGGGTCAAACTCAATTTCATTGAAGGACAAACGCATCAGGGCTGTGGTTGACCTCGAAGGGGTTGGGGGGAGGGCGTGGCCAACTGGATGGGTATGACCAACTGGGTGGGCGTGGCCAGTTTGACACCACTCCCCAAACTGCTGGCTGTCAGGATTCCGGCACTTAACCCCATTCAAAAGGATTTATTGGGAGTTAAAAGGTCCAGCATTGCCTGGGTGTAGCTGACTCTGAGACGCATCATTCATTGTCACCCTTGACCCTGGTTTCCTCCCCACCCCCTGGGTGTATCGGAAACTTCAGTCACCTAGTTACTATCTTTGAAAACATTTATGGAATGCAGTGTTGGCTTTGCAAGCTGCCTCACTGCTCCCTCCTCCCTCTCTGTTGCCAACTCTAAAAGACCATAGAATTATTTTATGAGTTGACACTGGCATGTTTCTTCTTTGCATTGGGTAGACCGGGCCGAAGCGACACTGTTCTGACCTAGGCTTCCTTAGAAAGCATAAAACCCAATCTTAGTCCTGGCAAAACCTCTTTTATTTCCACAGCTGTGAATTACGTTCATTCACAGCCTGCAAGGCTTCACAAACAGTCTTTCAGGGGAATGTTTATAAACACCCACCTTATCGCACTTGGAATGCTGCCAGAGAACTAATTGCCAAATGGAGGGCAAGGCCAAACTTGACACAAACAGGATTTTCCAAAGCTTGAATCGACCAGAAGAACTAATTGCTTCCTGCAAAAGCTCATGTCCCATTCGCTCCTCTTTTATGTCCTATGGGAGGGGCCAAACATCTCCAAGGTGTGGCCTTACTCCTGAGCTGACCCTGCTTTCTCAATTGTTCTTGTCTTCTGGTAGCCCTGCGCATGTGCAGGCTGGGAACCAGTTCCAAAAGCTCCCCCACCTCACTGCTGTTGGGAGTCTGAAGGCAACTGATGACTGCCAGCCTGCCCTGGCCCCATCCCTGCCTCCAATGCAGAGCCCTCGTCCGAGCCCTCCTCAGCCTCCAAGACTGGCCCAGGTTCCTCCCCAACCTCCTTGCTACTGTCCGACTCTGCTGACAGCTCCATCAGCTGCCGGCGGGCCACAACAGACGCAGGCTGGCTCCTTACATTTTCCAGGACGGCCCTGCGGGTGGATTTGACCACATCGCAGGGTGGATCCATCCCAGAGGCCTTGTGTTTTGATACCCCTGCTCTAAGATGTTCAGATTCTGAGACCAGGGTGCAAGAAGGCCTATGATTGGCCATGGCTGAATCCGGATCCAGACTCTGATCTTTCCAGAAAGTTGTGCAAAAGACATAGAACATAGAATAATAGAGGGTTGGAAGGGACCTTGGGGTCTTCTAGTCCAACCCCCTGCTTGAGCAGGAGACCCTATACCACTTCAGACAAATGGCTGTCCAATCTCTTTTTAAAAATCTCCAGTGATGGAACACCCACAACTTCTGAAGGCGAGTCGTTCCACTGGTTGATTGTTCTCATTGTTAGGAAATTTCTCCTTAGTTCTAGGTTGCTTCTCTCCTTGACTTAGTTTCTAACCATTGATTCTTGTCTTCCCTTCTGGTCCTTTGGAAAACAGGTTGATCTGCTTATCTTTATATTGTAGACAATAAAGAGTGTTCATGATGAAGGAATGTTTTGCATCCTTCCAGGCAAGGCTTCTTCATTGCACTTCCGGGAATGCTCTTGTGGCCAGAGATGTTCTCCTGCCCTGAAAAGGTCCTTGGTGTTTTTAAATGGATTTTTTTGACATTGCTCTTTCCCCTTACAAAACACAGTGGCATGTTCTGACCCAGCTCGACAAACCCTCTGAAGTTAACTCAAAGATTCCTTTATTAGGAGCTCCGGCAGCCCCGGCAAAAAGTTTTTCTCCCAACGCAGACTAACAAGTCTGTCCATCTCTAAGATGAATAGGTGTCTGCCACATCTATTCATCTCTGCCCCCTGCCTTTTATCCCCAGAGCTAGGGTGGGGCCTCACTAGCAGCAGTGGCTCTTCTGTCCCAAGGACTGGCCCATAGATTTCCACTGCTCTCCTTTCCTCTGCCTTCTGCTCATCCACACGTCAGGCACTGGACCCAGCCGTTCCTCCTCTTCTTCATCAGCCGCCTCCAGACCTGGGGGCTGTTGAGTCTCCATCTGAAGGCTGATGGATGGCCCAGATTCTGCCTCTCCCTCCTCTCTCTCTCTGACAGCTCCATTCCCTCTTCCCCCTCGGAGCTCTCAGGTTGCCTTGATGCTGATCTTGACTCCCATGCTTCCTTCTCCTTGATTTGGCTGCTGGAGGGGCTGGCGGCGACAGGCCACAACAGGCATGGCTCAAAGAGAGACCAAGGACACAGGCCAGATGTTCTTTAGATATTGAGGGTCTTACCTCCCAAATGCTCCGTAGGTGTTGACGATCCTGAGGGGGTTGTAGGAAGTATTCATGATTTGCCGGGAACTGATCAAATTGAGAACCACTGGGATGCTGAGGAAGATGATCAGTGCCCCCAAGGATACATTCACAGCTTTGCGGATGTAGCTCCCTGCAGAAAAGACAAGATGTTGAGCATTAGAATAGAATAGGATAGGATAGGATAGAATTAAGGATAGGATAGAATAGAACTGGAAGGGGCCTTGGAGGTCTTCTAGTCCACCCCCCTGCACAAGCAGGAGAACCTATACCATTTCAGATAAATGGCTGTCCAGTCTCTTCTTGAAAAGTTATTTCTAATCTGCATTCACATGTTAGACATGGGTCATATTAACCATGGACAGTTCCCGTGTGTGTAACTGTATTGTGGGGACTCCATCTCTTTGGTGACTTTAGAAACTCCCTTTCCAGGTTGAGCAGAGGCTGTGTATATGAGTGCAGCCAATGCAAATGAAATAAATCTGGCTAGAAATAAACTGAAACCTAATTTCTCGTCTCCTCTTTCTCCCTCCACATAAAACTAAAGCCTTCTTCTTTACAGAGAACCTAGTTTTTAATCTATTTTCAGCCAGTTTCAGGTCTGAGATTTACAGCACATCACTGCTGTCTGTCTCTTTAAAATGAAAATTAAAGGCTTAATGGATTAAGAAGAAAAGTCCGTTCTGAGATGAGACTGACCGGTGGTGCCTTCATAGACACAGCTACCTTGGATAGGTTTTTCCTGACTTCTGAGTCCAGCCTAGTAGGATAAGCTAATGGTCTCCTGTCCAGTCCTGCTTAACTGATCAGTTAAAGGTAAAGGTAAAAGTTCCCCTCACACATACATGTTAGTCGTTTCTGGCTCTAGGGGGCGGTGCTCATCTCCGTCACAAAGCCGAAGAGCCAGCGCTGTCCAAAGGCGTCTCCGTGGTCATGTGGCCGGTATGACGAAATGCCAAAGATGCACGGAACACTGTTCCCTTCCCTCCAAAGGGGTCCACTTGCATTTTTTACATGCTTTGGAATGGCTAGGTTGGCAGAAGCTGGGACAAGGAACGGGAGCTCACTCCGTTACGCGGCACTAGGGATTCTAACCGCCGAACTGCCGACCTTTCTGATCGATAAGCTCAGCGTCTTAGCCACTGAACCACTGCATCCCCTAACTGATCAGTTAAATGGCTGTAAAATATTAAAACAGAAGGAACTTAGCAAACATCACATACCCTCTGTTTGAAGTGGATTATGTATCCAATGGCAGCCTCAGTGAAGTGCTCTTATTTAGTAAGACTGTATTAATATTATTCTTCTCATCTTTCCTATTACCTATCTCCTTTTCTACCTATGATTAGAATAGCATAGAATAGAATTCTTTATTGGCCAAGTGTCATTGGACACACAAGGAATTTGTCTCTGGTACATGAGCTCAGTGTACATAAAGAAATAATAAAATACATTCATCAAGAACCATAAGATACAACACTTAGTGATAGTCATAGGTTACTAATAAGCAATCAAATCATATTAGGAAACAAATAAAACAATATAAATTGTAAAGATACAAGCAACACAGTTATAGTTATAAGTTGGAAGAGATAGGTAATAGGAAGGATGAGAAGAATAATAGTAATACAGTCTTACTACATAGTTTGACAGTATTGTGGAAATTAGTTTTTAGCAGAGTGATGGCATTTGAGGAAAAACTGTCCTTGTGTCTAGTTGTTCTGCTATGCAGTAATGTTGTTGCTTGCATCTTACAAAGTATATTTTTTTGTTTAGTTTCCTAGTACAATTTATGTTGATTGCTTATTTAGTATCCTATGACTATCGCTAAGTGTTATATCGTATGATTTATGATGAATGTATTTTTATGATGACTAAGATCATGATTTGTCTCTTATAGCTTTTATATACAATGAGAGCTTATGCACCGAAGAAAAATTCCTTGTGTGTCCAATCACACTTGGCCAATAAAGAATTCTATTATTCTATTATTATTATTCAATTATTAAGCTGCAGAGGAAACTCCTGTAACCATCTGCGTGGATTTCCCTGACAGGATAGTCAAAAATATGCCTGGAAGAGACGCATGTGTTGCTTTGACCCTAGAAGAAAATAACATACCGTATTGTAAAGGTCCAGCTTTCCCTGCTGCCTCTTCCGCTTGTATCTTCAGGACGTGGGTCTTCAGAGACCCTTTGCTGGAACCAAACAAGATCCCCAAGGAGGCATCATCAAAACATGCTATGCTGGGCACGATGGTTAACCAGTTGAGGAAGCTCAGATTCCCACTTATGATAAGCAGTACCTAAGAGGAAGGAAGGAAGGAAGGAAGGAAGGAAGGAAAAATACTGGATCAGGATTTGAGGGTTACAGACCTTAACAACAGTCTCCAAGTTTAACTTACAGAGCAAACATTGAGCAAAATGATCTGTGTCAGGGTTCCAACAAATCCACCCCCATTCAAACTGTAAGTCTCTAGTCGCATCTCTCAGAGAAAAGAAAACTGATTTATTAGAAGTGGCCATGTTGGCATTAGCTGGATGCAGGCAACACTAAAATACATCACTCATTTCCCCCTTGACCCTGGTCTTCCCCCACCCCCTGGATGTATATTCTCCAATGGAACACATCCATAGCCAAGAGTCATCAATCATGTTCTCCAGTAATATTCTTGCACGCTGACAATTTTGGGCTGCCAGGGCGATTATCTAGGCACTTGAGGAATGCACTGTTTTCCCCTACTCCCTTTCTGCTGGCAGCTAAAAAGACCAAAGGAGTATCTTTTTAGTTGACAATCTGCAGCTCAATGGGAATTTGAGGAAGTGGCAATCTGTAAGAGGATACATAAAAATATTGCAATTAGGGTTGGGGATCCTGTGCTGACTGTGTTAATGGAATAAACTATTGAAACAAGCCTGAAAAAAGAGAGAGAGGTGGACAACTCGAGGCCTCCAGATAGCCTCCATCTATCCTCGTTTTTGCAACTTCTTTTACTGGGCTTCTTGAGGATAAATCTGGGTTCCCAAGTTATGAAAGTGGCTGCCACAGAGAGGAGGAGGGTCAAACTATTTTCCAAAGCACCTGAAGGCCAGACAAGGAATAATGGATAGAAATTGAACAAGGAGAGATTCAAGCTGGAAATAAGAAGAAATTTTTCTGACAGTGAGAACAATCAACCAATGGAACAGAAGTTGCATTCAGAGATTGTGGGAGCTTCATCCCTGGAGACTTTCAAGAAGAGACTGGCCATCTGTCAGAAATGGTGTAGGGTCTCCTGCTTGGGTGGGGGGTTGGACTAGATGGCCTACAAGGTCACTTCCAACTCTGGTAATCTGTTGAAGTGGCTTTGGGGGTGGGGTCACCTCTGGTTGATTCCAAGCTGTGGTGTGAGGTATGTTTGAGGACAGTGCCTCCAGCCTTAAAAGAGGGGATGGTACACCTCCTCTTGAAGAGACCACGTTGCATCCATAGTTTTAGATAACTGCTGCTCTGTGTCCCACCTTCCTGATTCGGGGAAGGTTGTTTACATGGTGATAGGACTCTCAACTCTGAATCCAACCTGGCTGAAGCCATCTTGTGCTGCTTCACAGATGCCACGCATTATGGGGGGAGGATAAGGGGAAAACGGCTAGACTGTCTCATAGACAAAACAAAGAGCTCTCCCATGGGAACCAAGGTCATCCCAACAGGTGGCAGCAAGAGGAGGAGGAGCAGAAGACGTGGTCAAGGGACCCCGCCAACTACTTTGATTGGACAATGTGACCTGTGACACCTGGGGAGGAGAAACGTTTGCTCTTTTAATTACACGGTAACCACAGGAAACTTTTAGAGTTGGTTTTCACCAGCTGTGCCGATGTGATGTGTCCAATAAACGTGTTCTCTGAGGAACGTTCCTGCCTTGGCGGAACCAATGGAAAAGCTTGCCACCAGAAATCATGGGGGCTTCATCACTGGGGGCTTTTAAGAAGAGTGTTCTGACCAAGGCTTATGGAGACGCTAACAAACACACATTAGTCCCAAAACCCTTTTTTCTTTATTTCAATGGCTGTGAATTTTATTCATTCACAGCCCATAATGAGTCTGAAACAGTTTGTAAATAGTCTCATGGAAGTCTGCCAAAGTCCTTCAGGATAAGTCTGATAAGCACACACCTTTATCTTCCTTGAAATGCTGCCAACAACTAAATGTCCAAATAGTTATACGAGGCCAAACGGACCAGTACGAACGAAGTTGCTTCCTGCAAAGATTCCTGTCCTTTTGCTCTTCCTTTATGTCTTATGGGAGGGCCAATCATCTCCAAGCCTTACTCCCGAGTCGCCCTTTTTGTCTTAATTGTTCTTGCCTTCTGGCAGCTCTGCGCACACACACACACACTGGGAACAGGCTCCCCCTCTTCCTCTGTCTCGCTGCTGCCAGACTCTGGAGGCTCCGGAGTCAGCACATAACTCCCAGATGGTGCTGGCCCCATCTCTGTATCAGACACAGGACCCTCGTCTGTGTCCTCCCCAGACTCCAGTACTGGCCCATGTTCCTCCCCAACTGTCTGACTCTGCTGCCATCTCCGCAGGCTGATGACGGACCACAACAAAGAGATCAGACAGTCACTTATCTGAAATAATACAGGTTCTCCTGCTTGAGCAGGGGGCTGGACTAGAAGACCTCCAAGGTCCCTTCCAGCTCATTCATTCATTCGAAGAGACCAGTTCCTTGACCATTTCATTTTAAAAGCCAAAATGACAAGGACGCTAATGTTCCTTAATTACAGTAGCCACTTTTTCTAAGGAAGCCTGCTTTGCTTAACTCCTTTTATTTCCACAAAACCACTTTTGCTTTGCAAACCTGAAGAGCACTAAGGAATTCTTTAGTGGCCACTCTGAGAAACAAGCACATCACAGCTTTTCAATGCAGCAACTGGGTGGTCGGCTGCCCCCGCCCCCACCCCCCTGGGGGTAACAGTGCCCCTCCCTTTCCAACCTGGAAGCCAGAAACACAAGACTCTTATTTTATCCAAAAGAAAAAGACAAAAATTAAAATGGAAAGGCTCAAAAAGTAATTACAGATCTAATTTGGCTGTGAGTGGACTTATGGACCTGGGAAGCACATGTTGTTTAGTGTGATGTAGGCATGCCTTTCCAGCAGCTACTGAAGGAGTAGAAGAATGCTGGGGAAACATCTATGGAGATTCTCAGTCATCCAGGTCCTGGTTGTCGCAAAAGGTGCTTTTTTTCCCAAAAGGCAACTGGACTTTCTTTGTTTTTTCCTTGAAGACGTTTCGCTTCTCATCCAAGAAGCTTCCTCAGGTCTGATGTTTTCAAGGAAAGACAAAGAAAAGAGTTGCCTTTTGATAAAGGCACCTAGACTGATAAAGGCACATAAACTGGTTTTCCCAGTTGCAATGTATGGCTGTGAACGTTGGACCATAAGGAAGGCTGAGCGCCACAGAATGGAGGCCTGTGAACTCTGGGGCTGGAGGAGAAGACTCCTGCGAGTCCCTTGGACTGCAAGGCCATCCAGCCGGTCAGTCCTAGAGCAGATCAACCCTGACTGCTCTTTAGAAGGCCAGATCCTGAAGATGGAACTCAAAGACTTTGGCCACCTCATGAGAAGGAAGGACTTGCTAGAGAAGAGCTGAATGCTGGGAACGGTTGAGGGCAAAAGAAGAAGAAGGGAATGGCAGAGAAGGAGGGGACTGGATGGATGGAGTCCCACAAGCAGTCGGCGTGAGCTTAAATGGACTCCAGAAGGTGGTAGAGGACAGGAAGGCCTGGAGGAACGTTGTCCATGAAAGAAGAAGAAGAGGAGGAGGAGGAAGAGGAAAAAGAGGAAAAGAAGAGGAAGAGGAGAAGAGGAAGAAGAGGAGGAGAACAGGAGGAGGAGGAGGAGGAGGAGGAAGAGAAGTAGTTTCACTTCTAATCCAAGAAGCTGCATTAGTTGTGATGGTGGGGGGGCGGGGTTGGGGGAATGGAAGGACAGCTGAGACCGGATATTGGGGGCTCCATTTGCCAGTTGCAAATTTGCAACAGTCCAGTTGCCTTTTGAAAGAAAAGAAAAGCAAGCAAGCACCTTTAAGACATTTTCCATACTTCTTTCAGTAGCTCTCTTCCTCTCCTTGCTGTGGGAATCTTGCCCTCCAGAAAGGTTAATTTCCCCTTCCCATGGAGAAATACAGTGAAAACATCTGTCATTTTCCCTCCCAACAGATTTGAGGGAAAATTTCAAAAAGTGATTTGTCTCCAGCTCTGGTGCTGACGAGCGGAGAATTCTCTCTCATTCTGTCCTGCAGAGGGGCAAAATTGAGAGGCTGACCAAGACCGACAATTTTGCCTCTCCCCGAGGTGGGCAGCCCAGGCAAAGAAAATAAACAGGTGTGATCTTAACAGGTACAGAGGTGTATTAAGAGTAAGTACTTTCCCAGATCCTGGTCTCTGGATTTCTTAATAAATAAGCATTCATAAAAGAATTTCTTTCATTAAAATATGGCATTAATCATTATACTTAGATAAGAGCCGCTTCGTTATAAAATTATAGAATGTCTACTAAGTGTGGCACCAAAGAGAGGAATAATGTTTTTTTAAACCGAATAATGACCGTTTTATGGATTCTGACTTAAGTTTCATGAAGCGTGTTATGAAATATTATCGGTTCATGACTCTTGCAGGATTAATTTAGAACATAAAAAAACTGTTTCCCTGTTCTTATGCTTTCAAATATGATTCTTTCTGTGACTCTCACCATGCCCAGGCAGACAATTACCTGATACCACATAATTGTCAGGTAACCTCATCCCAATTCATTTTACTGAGCCAGGGAAAATCTAATAACATTACAGATGTTAAGAATTAAGACATTCACACTGAGTCCTGGACACTTGAGATCTAAAACCCCAAAGTTGTTCCCCATAAGTTCAATGGATGGAAACTAACCCCCAAAAAAAGAGAGAGAAGCAACCCAGACCTATCTAATTTCCTAAAATAGAAATTTCCTTATTTATTTATTTAATTTATTTATTTATTTATTTATTTATTTATTCGACTTGTATGCCGCCCCCTCTCTGAAAGGACTTGGGGCGGCTCACAGCTAAAAATACAACAATAAATAAATTACCTAAAAACATATTAAACAAATTATAAGCCGAATTGGAATTAAAACCCCAAAGTTAAAATAAACAAACCCCCAGAGTCAGCACAGCCCAGATTGTAAAAACAGCCAGGTTTTTAACTCGTGGCGGAAGGTGCAGAGATCGGGAGCCAGCCGGAGCTCCGGCGGAAGAAGGTTCCATAAAGTGGGAGCCGCCACAGAGTAGGCCCTCCCCCGGGTCACTGCCAAGCGCCATTGAGTCGCTGATGGCACCCCGAGGAGACCCCGTCTGTGCGCCCATACAGGGCGGTTGGTATTTGATGCTGGGAGGAGTCATTCTCGTAAATATCCTGGACCCATGCCATGCAGGACTTTGAATGTTAACACCAAGACCTTGAATCTCACCCGGAGGGCAACCGGAAGCCAATGCAGGCTGAACAGGAGGGGTGTAATATGGGAATATCAGGAAGCTCCCATCACTACCCGCGCGGCCGCATTCTGCACCAGCTGAAGCCTCCGAGTGGTATGCAAGGGCAGTCCTAAATAGAGACCGTTACAGTAGTCCAGTTGGGAGATAACGAGCGCCTGAATGATCGTGCGCAGGTCATCTAATGGTGAGAACAATCAACCAGTGGAACAGCTTTGCCTTCAGAAGTTGTGGGTGCTCCATTGAGAAAGTATTTGAATGTGCAGAAATGAATAGGTTAACATTGGTAATCAAAGAAAAAGAAGAAATGGAATATCATATGGTATGGGATTCATTTTATCAATGGTTGGAAAATAAAACAAATTAAAATGGATTAGATGAATATATAGAGAAATAAGTTAAGATTGTTAAAAAATAATAGATATATTAAATAATAGCTATAAGAAAATGTGATTATTGTTATATTGGTAAGAAAAGTATTGATTATAATTGTAAGCACAAGACATATGTTCCTAGTTGACACACGGTTGAAATGAAATGGAATTATTGTAAATATAAAATAATTTTTTTTTTAAATAAAAAAAGAAGTTGTGGGTTCTCCATCACTGGAGGCTTTTAAGAAGAGACTGGACAGCCCCCTGTCTGGAATGGTATAGACTCTTCACCTGCTTGAGCAGGGAATTGGACTAGATGTCCTTTAAGGCTCCTTCCAACTCTGTTACTCTATGTATCGTGTTCTAAGTTTTGGGACAGCAGTTCCCTAAGGAAGCCACCTGCCCACACCACCATCCTGGGGCCTTTTCAATACTTTCATTCTAGAATTCACTGGTTTTGTTGCACTCTGTCCTGCACTGATCAGATCCCACATCCAGAACATCTCCACCATTCAGACAAACCGGAAGACTGTCAGAGAAAAGCAATCAGGAAGATTTGATCTGGAAACTGGCACTGAGAAGTGAGGACCAAGCACTATGGTGGCACCTTTTAAGGTACTGAAGAAACTGACAACTTCTTCTTGGTCCTCCAAGCTTGTGAGATGCAGCATAACAACCTGAGGTTACCGGATGGCAGATTATGGCTGAGTGTTAGGACGTTAGGAAAAACATCAGAGTAGTAACTCAGTAGAAGTTCAACTGGAATCTATGGAATCTTCTTCCGCCGGAGCTCCGGTTGGCTCCCGATCTCCGCACCTTCCGCCACGAGTTAAAACCTGGCTGTCTCTACAATCCGGGCTGTGCTGTGCTGACTCTTTGGGGTTTGTTTATTTTAACTTTGGGGTTTTAATTCCAATTCGGCTTATAATTTGTTTAATATGTTTTTAGGTAATTTATTGTTATTGCTGTATTTTAGCTGTGAGCCGCCCCGAGTCCTTTCGGAGAGGGGGCGGCATATAAGTCGAATAAACAAACAAACAAACAAACAAACTGGGAACAGATTTTCCAGAGGAGCAGTGAGCTGCTGTAGCAGGAGCTATGGCCAGCTCCAAGGGATGATTTGCATGTGGATTCCTGCATGAGACAGGGATTTCCTGTTCCCTGCCCCAAAAGGGCAGATTTTGAATGATGAGACAGGAAAGAGAGAAAAAGAAGGAAATACGGACGGAGAGAAAATGCTTAAAAACTCCAGCCCTAAAATTGTTGCACTCTGCAGAGTTTCAAAAGTAATTTAAGATGGAAGATGGGCTCCAGAAAGTTTAGAGAGAGGGATATACTTCCAGACAAATAAAAGCACATTGTCACTCTCCACCCTTCTCTCGTGCTCATCTCCTTACGAGGTACATTGGTCAGTTCCAGGAATTTATAGAAAAGAAGAGACAGAGAGAGGGATTTGTGAGGAGGAGGAGGAGGAGAGACAAGACAGAAGAGGAAAAAAGGAAAAAAAGGAGGAGGAGGATAAAAGGAGATGGAGAAAGAAAAGGAGGAGGAGGAAGAGGAGGTGAAGAGATGAGACAGAGAAGGAGAAAAAGCAGCAGGAGGAAGAGTCTTTATTGCCTTATCAAAGGTAGAGCTCTTAACCCAAATTCAGCACTTGAGTTTCAAGTTCCAATCTGTGGCTATCCACATCACCTGTTAGCCTCTTTTTTCTCTGGTCTGTGCTACAACCCTGGGTTCAGCAAACCCCAAAAGTGCCAGTACGTAAAGGAAGACAATCCATGGAAACCACACAGTTCTTTGGAAAGGAGAAAATTCCACCACAAGAGAAAACGCTCCATGGATTTCGTGTCTCAGGCAACGTTTTCCTTCTTGAGAAACCACAGAAATTGGGTGCAGAATGTTTTCCTACTTGGCATGAACCTTACTTAGACAATTGCAAACAAGGGGAAATTAAGCCATGCCTACTACATTAGGTCCCACCTTTCTCTCAGGGACTAGTATTCTATCTAGTATGAATGAATTTAAAACCATTATATTTTCAAGGGCAATTTCAACCTGTCCTTGATTCAAAACAGGTGCGCAAGTTAAATGATGTAACATAGAAACACAACACTGCAGTGTGAGTTGGCAAAACTTCCCCTTTGGCCCAAATCACAAGAGCCTCAAAGCTTCTGAATTTTCAGCTAACTTACAAAGCTTTTCAGATTTCTCATCCAAATCACGAAAATTTCAGATGCAAGAGGATCGTGAGGTTGAGCCGTCTTGCAAGATTTCAACTTTTCTTTGTGGAATGCAATGGTTCGGTTTGGGGAATTACTGGAAACCATCAAGGGGCCCTTTAGAGTAAGTCAAGAGAGCAACGAACGGGAAAAGGGTATAGTGGTCAATTTGTCATAGTTGTCATTGTTTTCCCAATGACAGTTACTAGAAAGATTAAGAAGAGATAAAAACAGTTAGGGTTTGAAGTAAGTAAAACAGAATTTGAAATGATCTAGAACCATGATGGTGAACCTGTGGCACGGGTGGCAGAGGTGGCACATAGAGACCTCTCAGTGGGCACGCCTGCTGTCGCCAGCTGCTTTTCTGGTTTCTGGCATGCCGGCCAGCTGGTCTTCGCAGATGCCAGAGCACTAGAAAATGGCCCAAAAATCGCCCCCAAAGGGCCAAAAACAGGCTTTTTTCGGGCTGTTTTCAGACCATTTTTGGGCCGTTTTTGGCCTGAAAATGGCCCCAAAATGACTTAAAACAGCCTGAAAATGGCCAAAAACTGCCCCCAAAACTGCTAAAAACAGCCAAGAAACAGGCATGTGTGCATCGGCCAGCTGGTCTTCAGTTTTCCGCACTCTGGCACGCCCATTCCAGTTGAGACACTCGGTGCTGAAAAGGTTTCCCATCACTGATCTAAAATGTATAAAGGCATTCCAAATGTATGCTGGAAATGGGATCAATAGGAAGGGCCATTCAATCATGCTTGGCAAACATGTAAAAAAAAATTTAAATGGCAGAAATAAACAATAGATTTGTTGCAAAAGCATTGGACTGTGGGTATGCATGTATAAAAATGTATGAAAAACCTCCAGTGATGAAACACCCACAACATCTGAAGGCAACTTCTGTTCCACTGGGTTAGGAAGTTTCTCCTTAATTCCATGTTGCTTCTCTTCTTGATTAGTTTCCATCCCTTGTTTCTTGTCCTGCCCTCCGTTGCTTTGGAGAATAATTTGACCCCCTCTTCTTTGGGGCAGCCCCTCAAACACTGGGATACTGCCATCATGTCTCCCCTAGTTCCTTCTTTTCATTAGACTATATGGGGATGGGCACATACTGGACACCACAATATCTCAGGAGATGTTAAAATCAGCCTGCAAGAACTCTACTAACAGCCTGATTGTTGACATATTCACTGAAAAATAAGTGGGACTTATTTAGTCTGCATATCTCTTCAAATCGCACGTCTATCTGGGGCAACGATCAGCCAATATCTGGGCCAATGGTTGGGAAAGCAATTTTGTTTAGATGGAACTGGAAATGATTAGTTTTTAATCAAAAACAGAACCGATTATGGAAAATGGGAAGATCTGGAGGTCATCCCAGACCACAAATGCTGTTGTTCCAAGTTCTTTGGTATCACCAGTAATACAAGAAAGCCAGCATCCAGGCAGTTCTCCATTCCAGAAATGGAGGGTTATTTATAGTTACTATCTAAATTTCAATCCAAGTTCGAGTTGCCGAGAATTTTAGAGAGTCTGCCAAGGAGAAACCTAGAAGAGAATGTGAGGGACATTCAAGGATCTATGGTTGAATAAACCGATGATAGATTCACACAATATGCTAAAATGAAAACCCATGTTAACAAAATCCAATCTGCTATATTCACAGAACATTGCTGTGTCCAACCATATAAGCCACATAATGGTTCATGAAATAACAAAGTTCACCAAACATGCTAAAATAATGGTTAAGTTTCTACAATGCACTAAACCACAAAGCAGCCAACCCTATTTTGGGGGTGAATCCAATTTAACTTTATAAAACTAAAAACTTTTAATTATCCTAGGGTTGGGTTTTTAACTATGTGCTTAACCAGGTCAATTTTCTCAAGACGTGCTACATACATGGTTCATTTTAAACTTGCTCAGATTTTCTGTGCTTAATGTATGAACCCAGAAATCAAACTTATTCAGTAAGTAAAATAACAAATCCAGAGAAAATGGTCAATTTTTGAGCATTAAGTCTCAGCCTTTTTAACTTGCCCCATGTGGTTTTATATTTTATTTTTTCATCTGCCCCTTGTGATTTGCCATTAACATACGCTTACAATTTCAGGCTTTATCCATGATAAGAATCTCATAGTGAAACCCCAACAGATTATTTGAGGGGGTTTGCTAAAGGCTAATTTATATAATTTATTTTTGTTGTTGTTTGGGGGAAAGAAGGTGAATGCAAAATTTTATCTCCTACATTTGAAGTTGAGTAGAAAACTTGAGAATCAAGGTTTTGTTGTGCTCTCTCAATAGATAGATAGATAGATAGATAGATAGATAGATAGATAGATAGATAGATAGATAGGCATAGGCAGGCAGGCAGGCAGGCAGGCAGGCAGGCAGACAGACAGACATAGACAGACAGAGATAGATAGATAGATAGATAGATAGATAGATAGATAGATAGATAGATAGATAGATTGACATCTACATGTAAGGAAGTAGGCAGTGGAGTAACACAAAGTTCCATCTTAGGCCCACACTCTTCAATATCTTCATAAATGACTTAGATGACGAAATAGAAGAGGAACTCATCAAATTTACAGCTGACACTAAGCTGGCAAGAATAGCCAACCCCCCAGAAGACAAGTTCAGGATCCAAAAAGATATTGACAGACTTGAACAATGAGCCCTGTCCAACAAAATGAAATGCAACATAGATAAAAGTAAAATTCTACATTTAGGCAGGAAAAGCCTAAGATATGAGTATACTGTATGGGTTAGGTGAAACCTGGCTCCAAGAACAGTAGCTGTGAGAAGGACCTTGGAGTCCTAGTGGACGATGACTTAAATATGAGCTAGCAGTGTGCGGCAGCAGCCCAAAAAAGCTACTACAATCCTTGGTTGTATAAACAGAGGCATAGAAGCAAAATCAGGTTAAGTGTTAGTACCGCTTTATAAAGGTTTGGAAGGAAGGAAGGAAGGAATATTATTTCTTTTACTTGGACCAGAAGGAAACATTGGCATAAATGTTTTCACCTGGTTAAACACAGCCAGAGGGCATCACGCTGCCATCAGTGAACCTGGAGGGAAAAAAAAGGAATGTCCCATTGGGCTTCATGCAGAGAAAGCATGAAATGAAGGGCAGCAGAACAATGAGAGAGCATCAACAAGTTGGAAGCATGACTTTTGGCGTTTCTTATGTTTCTCTCCAATTTGGGGGAAATTACAGTATGTGTGGAAGTGGGCAGAGAGGAGAAGTTTTTTTTTTTTTACTAACAAGGCACAAATGAAACCCAGGCCTTTCCGTTTGCTATTTAGTAAGCAGTTACTAAAATATTTGACTAGCTTCAAGCATCAGTGGAAATGGCAGGGTGAAATTTGCTCAATATCTTTACTTGGAAAAGGATTAGATGAAGGTCAGAGGCCTGAGCGGAAAAAAAGGATAGGAAGCCACCACTCTAAAGGGCCAGGAGAGATTCTATATGCTTTCTCTCAAATCTATCTATCTATCTATCTATCTATCTATCTATCTATCTATCTATCTATCTATTAATCTAATCTATCTATCTATCTATCTATCTAATCTATCTTTCTATCTATCTATCTATCTATCTAATCTATCTTATCTATCTATCTATCTATCTATCTATCTATCTATCTATCATCCATCCATCCATCCATCCATCCATCTAATCTATCTTATCTAGAGTCCTTGGTGGCTCAGGCTGTTAAATGCCTGCTCTTAAGATCCAGCTGTCTACAATTACTGTAGGCTCGAATCCCACCAAGCTCAAGGTTGACTCAGCCTTCCACCCTCTCGGGGTAGGTAAATTGAGGACCCAAGATTGTTGGGGGCAATAAGCTGACTTTGTAAAAATGCTGCTTAGTAATAAGCAGGCATATACAATGGAATGAAGGTTATTGCTGAGCATTGGGTTGCAAAATTGTAAGCCGCCCTGAGTCTTCGGAGAAGGGCGGCATATAAATGTAATTAAAAATAAAAATAAATAAATAAAAATCTATCTATCTATCTATCTATCTATCTATCTATCTATCTATCTATCTAATCTATCTTATCTATCTATCTATCCATCTAATCTATTTTATCTATCTATCTATCTATCTATCTATCTATCTATCTATCTACCTATCTACCTATCTCTATCTATCTATCTATCTATCTATCTATCTATCTATCTATCAAAGCGAAATACCACTCATGCATCATCACAAAATCTCCAGAACCGTAAAGCCCACAAACTTGAAATTTGGCACGTAAAGCCCACAAACTTGAAATTTGGCTTCTAGTTGCTCACTAAGAAAGGATTTTTCAAAATAACCATCAGAGCATTAGTACTTCCTATATTATTATTAACACGCTCTGATGCTAAGGAGTTCTACTCCCCCTCCCCACCTGAAAAGAAATCTGTTCCAAATGCAAAACACAAGCAGAGAGAGTTTCAGTTTCAGAGCACCAAGCAATTTTAGTACAGAACAGTTGAGTTAAGCCACACCCAGACTCCTTGCTGTCTCCTTCTTGCTCACACAGCAAATACTGTTTCAGTTTCCAAACAGCCTTCAACTCTCTCACACACTGACCGGGCGCTAGCCAAATGAATACCGATGGATGCTGGTAGGCAGAGGCAGAATTCCCCCCCCCTTGTTTTCCTCCCCAAAAACTAAGCCTGACCACATAGTTTTGTAGCGAAGCACATGGGTGTCCAGCTAGTCATAGAATATATGGATTTATAATATGACCTGCAGCAAGACTAGAAAATATTGAACTGCCAAACAAAATGTTAATGATAAATAAATAAAGTCACTTCTGGCCTTGATCTTAGAAGGGAAATGCATATCCGCTCATAAACAAGCATCGCGAAGCACAGAAGTCACCACGTCTGAGTGACAGAAGAGAAGGGGGGAAAATGGCGGTGCTGGAAGATGTTTGTTCCTTGTCTTTCCCTCCGGACCTCTGCGCATCAGGGACCAGAGATATATAAATATGTGTGGTTTTCAAAGAACAATCAACAACAACAACGATGTTTTGACAGCTCAAAGAAAACCTCAAAGGGAGCCAGTCAAAACACGGTTGCCAAGGGGATTGAAGGCAAGTACAACATGTCCCAGTTTCAGACGGGTCTCTTTGGATTTCCCTGAATTTGAGAGCAAGAAATAAACAAGAAATACTGATTTCTGGGCTACTGAAAAAGCTCACTGGGTTAAGTGCCACAGATGTTGATCGCTACCTCAACTTACGACCAAAATTGAGCCTGAAATCTGTTGCTAAGTGAAACATTTGTGAAGTGCATTTTTGGCCGCTGTTGTTAAGTGGATCACCGCAGTTGTTAAATTATGCCACACGGCGGTTAAGGGAGCCGGGCTTCCCCCTTGACTTTGCTTGTCACAATGTTGCAAAAGGGGATCACATGATGCCAGGAGTCAGCAACCGCCATAAATATAAATGTGATGACCCAGAGTGTAACACAAACGTAACAAAATCCAAAATGTAAATAAATGTCCTTTAATGCCTCCAACTTGGCCCCACTGTTCAATAATTCTCAGTTGGAGATAAAACATACTCAAAAATAGTCTTCAAAAGAAAGCAATACAGTCCGAACTTAATGAGCAGATAGAGGTGAAATAAAAAACCAAAACAAACTACAATGAAGGAAATTCCACAATGGACCAGGATAAGTAAACCAACTTCAAGGAGATAACAAGACACAGTCTGTTGGAAGGACGCCAACCAAGATAACATCAGCCCAAAATAAAACACGCTTTGCTTCTGGCAACCTGTGTTAACCATCTCTCTTATATACTCGTCTCCCCAGCTGCAACCAATGAAGGGGATCATGGCCGCTTCCTCTCACGTAAGCCAAGTTGTTTCCTTCTCCATTCCTCCCTGCATGTCCTAGGATGAAGAGGGGATGGGCCTGGTTCTTCCTCTGACTGCCCAGCCGGCCTCTGCCCTTCCCCAGCCTCCCCCACAACCTCCGGAGCCACGTTTCCACTCCCTGTTGGCTGTTCCTCCTCTCCCTCAGAGTCCGACTCTAACAAGGGCATGACAATAAATAAATAAACTGGTCAAGGGATTAATCCAAAAATTAGTTACAGCCGTTCATAACAATCATGACTGCACTCAAAGCAATCCAAACAGGGACTCTGGATGACTTACACAACATCAGAGAGTTAAAAAAAAATCCAAAAGAATCACAACAATAAAAACAATTGTGCTGGGGGAAGACAGAGCCTCAATACACACCATGTGGGTTTTACACGTCATCTCAGCTCAATCCTGGACCTTCAAAACTTCCCCAGTCAAGCAGAGATTTGATCGATTGAAGGTTAAGACTTACTAGGACAGGGATGGTGAACTTTTTTGTTGTGGTGTGCTGAAAGCATGTGTGCATGGGATAGCATGCGTGTGCGTGCCGGCACCCACAACACAATGCACCCTGCCCCCCTGCGCATGCGCATGCAACACCCCCACCTCACCCCCTTATCTGCACTGCGCGTGCGCCCACCTCCCAGCTGATTTCCGGCCCATTTGGGGGCTGTTTTCGCCCTCCCAGAGGCTCGAAAGAAGCCTCTGCAGCCTCAGAAGACCGAAAAACAGACCTTCCGGAAATACTGGAAGTGTCCGGAGGGCCTTTGGAGCCCGGAGGAGTCTGTTTTTGCCCTCCCAGAGGCTTGAGGGAGGCTGAAAATGGGCCCATTTTGGCACTTCCAGTATTTCTGGAAGGCCTGTTTTTCAGCCTCCCAAGGTTGCAGAGGCTTCTCTTGAGCCTCTGGAAGGGTGAAAATGGCGTCAAACGGACTGAAAATCAGCTGGGAGGTGGGCGCATGCTCAGTGCAGGCAAGTTTGGCTGGGGCTCGCGTGCCCGCACAAATGACTCTGCGTGCCCTCTGTGGCACGTGTGTCGTAGGTTCGCCATCACGGTACTAGGACAACTGATAGGAGTTTTCCTAAGGCCCTAAGAGAGATCTCTTTCGCCCCTTGCTAACTTTCTCTTCTCTAGGGGGTCCTACGTGTTGGAGGTGGACCTCATGCTCTATTCTGATATGGCACAAAGAATCCTTCTCTTGCTGTTGATGTTTTTGTGCTTGTTCTGAGCCTCCTTCCGCCACGCCCGTTTCTGTTTTGGAAAAGAGAAACAGGACAACTCTTTCAACCCAATGAGATAGTGCATTGTCCCATGTAGCCAACCTCTCCTTCCACCCAGAGTCCAAAACATCCTGTGCCTTTTGGAAGTTGCCCAACTCACGTCGTAAAAAATAAACCACATCCTACAACCCCAACCTCTTCGTTCCAAGACCAGAAGTAGGAGAGTACAAGTCACAACCCTGGAGAATCCTGGTCAGGCATAGTTCTCTGGTGCAGCACTGCCTATGGAGAGAGGGGTGCAACATGTTTGCAGTGACCCCAGCTTGAACGGTGCATTGCACGCTGATCTTGTGCTTTCTCCTCCTTCCCTTCCTGACAATGCTAACGTACTCTCTGATTGTACTCTTTTGGAGTTCTTCATTCCAAAATTAAAAAATGCCCTTCCATGCTGATTTGAAGGGTTTCCTTCAGGAATCGGGTGAATAAGGATCTAAGGCAGCTTTTGCCAGCTTGGTGTCATCTCTCAGTTGTTGTCCAGCACGATGACTGTTCATCCTGACCAGCAACTATGGGAATCTGAGTCCATCAAAGTCCATCAAATCTGGAGGCCCAGCTCTACCTTTCAGGATATTATTCCCAAGTGAGCAGGCAAGAACTTCCAAGGAACAGGCCACAAGAAGACAATTCCTTTTTTTTCTTTGTTTGTTTGATGATAGTTGCAATTCTTTTTTTTAATGGCCTTAGACTATTGCAACAATAATAGCAATATCACTTACACTTACACTTATATAGAATAGAATATAGAATAGAATAGAATAGAATAAAGAAAGAAAGAAAGAAAGAATAGAATAGAATAGAATAGAATAGAATAGAATAGAATAGAATAGAATAGAATAGAATATATGGAATGGAATGGAATAGAATAGAATAGAATAGAATATTGGAATGAAGAATGGAATAGAATAGAATAGAATAGAATAGAATAGAATAGAATAGAATAGAATTCTTTTATTGGCCAAGTGTGATTGGACACACAAGGAATTTGTCTTGGTGCAAATGCTTTCAGTGTACATAAAAGAAAAGATACATTCGTCAAGAGTCAAGAATCACCAGGTACAACACTTCACAATAGTCATAGGGTACATATACTGCTTCAGAGTGCTTTACAGCCCTCTCTAAGCCATTTGCAGAGTCAGCCTATTTGCCCCCAACAATCTGGTTCCTCATTTTACCAACCTCGGAAGAATGGAAGGTTGAATCAATCTTGAGCCTGTCACGATGAAACTGATGGCAATCGGCAGAATTACCTGCAATATTACATTCTAACCACTGCGTCATCACAGCTCTAATGGTGAACAGCCTTCAAGATGGGCCTTGGTGGCTCAGGCTGTTAAATGCCTGCATTTAAGTTCCAGCTGCCTACAATTACTGTAGGCTCGAATCCCACCAGGCTCAAGGTTGACTCAGCCTTCCATCTTCTCGGGGTAGGTAAATTGAGGACCCAAGATTGTTGGGGGCAATAAGCTGACTTTGTAAAAATGCTGCTTAGTAATAAGCAGGCATATACAATGGGAGGAAGGCTATTGCTGAGCACACTGGTTTGCGCTCCAAAAATTGTAAGCTGCCCTGAGTCTTCGGAGAAGGGCGGCATATAAATGTAATTTAAAAAACAAAGATGTGTATGGCCTTCTCCTTTTCTTTCCATGGGGAAAAAGGAAGATGATGTGGAAGACTTACAAACTTCGACATAACCAAAGTGCTGGATCAAGCCAAAGTCACAGATTGCTCAGCTTTGTGTGTTCACTGGCAAGATGGGACAACTTGCCTCAGCCAACTTTTCACAGCCAATTCGTGGTGGTCAACTCACCGTGGCCAATTCAGCGTGAGACAACTTACCAGGGGACAACTGAACAATTCAATTATTTAAAATAATCTAAAATTTATTTTTTGTCATTCACATTTCATTTTGTCCCTTCTTTGGCATCTTTTCTTTAATGATTCTATTCCACCAGTTGTCTACGATGAGTGTAACTCTTGTCCTGCAGTAAGTTGGCTGAAGCAAGTTGGCCGTGGCGAGATGTCCTAGACCTGCTCACTGAGGAGCCCATCCAACATTCCAAAAGGCAACCTTAAAGAGTAACAAACCTCTTTAGTCCATCTTACTCTGTAAGGGGTATCAAAAATGAAATTCTATGTAGAGAAAAGTAAAGTCTTACACTTAGGCAAGAAAAACCAAAAGTACACATATAGACTGGGGGAATTAGGCTTAATAGCAGTAACTGTGAGAGGGATTTTGGAGTCTTAGTGGACAACCAGTTAAATATGAGCCAACCGTGTGTGGCGGCAGCCAAAAAAGCCAATGCAATCCCAAATTGCATTAAGACAGGGATACAATCAAGATCAAGGGAGGTACTAAGGCCACTCTGTAAAGCCTTAGTAAGGCCACACCTAGAGTACTGTATCCAGTTTTGTTCACCACACTATAAAAAAGATGTTGAGACTCTAGAAAAAGTGCAGAGAAGAGCAACCAGGATGATTAGGGGACTGGAGACTAAAACATATGAAGAATATGAAAACATATGAAAACATATGAAGAATATGAAAACATATGAAGAAACAGGAACTGGGCATGGCTAGTCTAGTGAAGAGAAGGACCAGGGGAGACAGGATAGCAGTCTTCCAATATTTGAGGGGCTGCCACAGAGAGGAGGGGGTCAACCTGTTTTCCAAAGTGTGTGAAGGCCAGACAAGGAACAATGGATGGAAACTGAACAAGGAGAGATTCAACCTGGAAATAAGGAGGAATTTTCTGACGGGGAGAACCATCAACCAATGGAACAGAAGTTGCCTTTGGAAGTTGTGGGAGTTTCATCACTGGAGGCTTTCAAGAAGAGACAGTATTGTCATCTGTAAGAAATGCTTGGGCGGGGGTTAGACTAGATGAACTACACACACACACACACACACACACACCACACAATTTCTCTAAATAAAACAATGACGGGTATTCCTACATCCAATGGGAGGCTCTGAGGGAAGAGGGCCCTTCTGTTTCTTTGTCCGGAATCTTCTATCTTCCCCGGGTGATTCTCTTTCCAGCACTGGAAAGGGGAAGAATAAAACTGGTCCGAGGGCAGAAGAGGTGGCCCATGAGACACAGCATCCAGATGTTGAGAGGTTAGCCAAGAAGGAAGAGGATGTGTTTTCTGTAAAATCCCTTGCAACATGTTACTGAGGTTTTCTCTCAAAACACATGTTGGGGAATCACAGGTGGGGACTGAAGGCAGAGGATACACACAGCGTGTGCAGCCTGAAAGAAAGCTGGCTCTTTTTTTAAGCCTCCAAATTGCTCCACCCACCAGGACAGCTGGAAAAAGTAGGGCTTCTGCCACAACTGGAAGAGGGGTGAAGTGGTCTGGACCGCCCAAAGTGCGATGTAAATACCATGTTTTGTAACTGGGAGGCCAGGGATCGGTTCGTAACAAGCTATTTGCTTCCAGAGTTTGTTTACTAAGGCTTATTATGTGCCCCTCCATCTTAAAATGATTTACAGGCATCATTCTGGTAATACACACAATTAAATTAGCATGAATGACCTTAGACAATGCAAAATGAATCCTCATTTTATCAGATATATCACTGATCAATTGATTAATTGACACTAGTTCTGTGCAGATCATTCAAACGTCTGCCTGCCTGCAAAGACTTACTGGAAAAAAAACAGGTCTTAAACAATTTTAAACAATTAAAATAATTAAACAATTTGCCACAGAGAGGAGAGGGTCAAGCTATTTTCCAAGGCACCCAAAGGTCAGACAAGGAATAATGGATGGAAACTGAACTAGGAGAGATTCAATCTGGAAATAAGGAGAAATTTTCTGACAGTGAGAGCAATGAACCATCGGAACAGAAGTTGCCTTCAGAAGTTGTAGAAGCTTCATCCCTGGAGGCTTTCAAGAAGAGACTAGACTGCCACCTGTCAGAAACGGTGTAGGGTCTCCTGCTTGGGCCGGGGGTTGGACTAGATGACTACAAGGTCCCTTCCAACTCTGTTAATCTAATCTAATTTCTAGTTTAGCAGCCGTGATGGGCCAACTTAGTCTTTGAGGAAAACATTATTCCTGAAGACATGACTGCTATGGAAAAAGCTTACACCTTGCCTCTTTGGTGACATTCTTCAGCGATTGAAGGAGCTGCCACAAAGAACAGAAGGTCAATTTATTCTCCAAAGCATCAGAAGGCAGGACAAGAAAACAATGGATGGAAACTAATCAAGGAGTGAAGCAACTTAGAACTAAGGAGAAATTCCCTGACAGTTAGAACAGTTAATCAGTGGAACGAGTTGCCTCCAGAAGTTGTGAACGCTCCAACACTGGAAGTTTTTAAGAAGAGATTGGACAACCATTTGTCTGAAAGGGTATAGGGTTTCCTGGCTGAGCAGAGGGTTGGACTAGAAGACCTCCAAGGTCCCTTCCAACTCTGTTATTCTTTTATCAGGGCCTATGGCAAGATTTTGCTACTGGATATTACTAGGTAGATCAAATCTAATCAGAGAAGAAATGCTGACTTCACTTTGAGGCTATTTGTAAATCTAATCTGCATTTTGGATTTCTCCATCTGCTGATTTTTGTAAAATCTTATCAGGGAAAATGTTCTTGACAACTTAAGAGATCACATCCAGTTTTTGGATGGGTGTGTCATTTTGCTTAGCCCTTAAAAAAGGTGCCAGTCAAGATCCTACACTCCAAGTCAGAGCTTTAAAAAGGGACTGGATAAATTCCTAGCGCTTGATCTGCCAACCGTTTTTGAAGGCTCATTGATTAGTCCAAATTGCAAACACCAGATATTAAAAGCCCAGTTTTGGGGAGTTGCAAGGAGAGGCAGTCAACCTATTCCTTTTCATGCCAGGAACTTCCCTGGGCCCTGTTTCCTAGACTATACGTTGATGTAAGTAACTCCTCGACGCATGATCACAACAGAGCCCAACATTCCTGTTGTTAAGTGAGACATTTGTTCGGTGGAGTTTTGCCCGAACAACCTTTCTTGCCACAGTCATTAAGTGAATCATTGCACATGATCAGTTAGTCATCTGGTTGTTAAGTGAATCTGGCTACACCACTGACGTCTGCTTGTCAGAAGGTCGCAAAAGGAGATCCTATTGACCTTGGGACACAGCAATGGACATAAATATGAGTCAGCTGCCAAGCACCTGAATTTTGATTGCATAATCATGGGGATGGAGCAAGTGTGAAAACTGGTCCCAGGTCACTTTTTTCTGTGCTGTTGTAACTTTGAACAGTCACTAAGTGAATTGTTGTAAGGCAAGGACTACCTATACAATCACTCCGCCAAGCCCTGTCTCTACCTGAGCCACACAGGGTATGACCCTGGCTATCATCATCATCATTACCATCACCATTATCATCTTAGCCATTGTCTATCCACTGCAGGATGAAGGCCTCTTCTGCATGTTTCCAACGCAAATGGTTCTGAGCTTCCTTTTGCAAGCTGGGCCCACCTGTGATGACCCAAAGGAGCGTGGCACAAAGGCAACACAGTCACATAAACAAGAAGAGTCCCTTTATTATCTCCAACTTTGCCCCCAATGTCCAGGTTACCTTCGGCTGGAGGAAAAAACTCTCCCAAGAACAGTCTTTAAGTGGAGGAAATTCAGTCCAAAAACAAAGTACATACAAACTGTAACTAAAAATCCAAACAAACCACGCTGCAGTAATTAACTTGACAGGGAGAAGGAATTGCAGACTTGAAAGCACGGCAAAACTCACACAGTTGAGAAGACGCCAGGAACACAGATAAGCCTCGACAATACCAGATAAATTCACGATTTGCTCCCAACAGTTTGCTGTGCGCAGCTTCCCTTTTTAAACACTGTATTCCCAGCTGCAGCTAATGAAGGGAATCAGGGCCCTTTCCTCCCCTGTAAGCCACACAACCCACGTTGCTTTCTTCTCCGTTCCTCCTTGTGCGCCCTAGGATGAAGAGGGTGTGGGCTTGGGTCTTCCTCCGAATTCCCTCTCCCTTGCTCTACCTCTCCCCTGCTCTGCCCAGCCGGACTTTGCCCTTCCCCAGTTTCCTCCATAACCAACGGAGCCACACTCCCACTCCCTGTCAGCTGCTCGGCTTCCCCCTCTGAATCAGATTCCGACAGGGGCATGACACCACCACACTTGATGATGTCATCTCTCCATCTTGTTTGAGGTCTCTTTCGTGGGTGCTTTTTATCAAGTGGGATCCATTCTATGACTGCCTTGGTCCACCTGCCCTCAGTTCTTCTTGCTAGGCGACCCATTTCTATCTCGATTCTTTTACGCTCCTGATGACATTGTATGCTTTCGTTTGTTCTCTAATCCACGTGCGTGTCTTTCTATCTTGTCTTGTGATGCCAAGCGTGGATCTTTCCATGACTCTTTGAGCCACTTGTAGCTTTTGAAATGATTGCGGGGTTACTGTCTGAAAACTTTTCTCTTCAGGCATAGAGGGAAGGAAGTTGTTGTTGAAAATTACGCTTAGCTTGATGAATGCCTGCCAACACATTTAACATGCCATTCAATTTCCTTTATTATATCACCTTCCATTGAGTTCTGTTGGGTATATGTAATTTCTCTCTCTCTCTCTGTTGTCTCTCTCTGTCTCTCTTCTCTTCTCTTCTCTTCTCTTCTCTTCTCTTCTCTTCTCTTCTCTCTCTCTCCTGTCTCTCTTTCTCTCTGTCTGTCTGTCTGTCTCTCCCTCTCCCTCTGACAAATATGTTCATCAAATCAACAGAGTAGATTTGATTTTTACTAAGTTTTGAAAAAGCCTCCGTTACCAACCCCCTGGCTTCGTGGCAGCATACAGTAATAATGCGAGAAGTGAAGAAAGATAATTGCCCTGCTGTAGCTAAAGTTAAACTGATGCTCCTTCCTGCAATGATTTTTATCATCGTGAGACTGGAGCTGGCAAGAAGACAAGATCACCTGGGGAGTATTAAAAAAAAAAGTCAAACTGACAGCCATAATCGCACCATCAAAGCCCACCCCCTTTTTAACCTGCATTTTGTGTGAATAAAAAAAAGGGGGAGAAATTCACTTGGGGCTGCCATGAGGGTTTAGAAACGTAGTGCTGGAAGGGACTTCAGAGGTCTTCTAGTCCAACCCCCCAAGGCAGGAGACCTTATTAACTTTTTAGACCTTCCTCTTTTTGGACCCCTGCAAGAAAGGAAAATCAGGGGATGCACCTTAAGACCCAGAGGAGCTTTAAGCTTTTGTTTTCCTCAGAAATGGGCTGCTTTTGGGGAGGTTCCTAGCACTTGGGCCACAGGAATGGCTAGCTTGGGGTGAAGAGCCACCCTTGAGGCTGCATCTCGGAGGTAGATGAGTGTTTGCTGAGCTCATCAAACTTATCCGGTGGTCCTTTGTTGGAAACCAGGACATGTTTCTCCAGAAAAAGCATCTGCAGAGCTTTCTCTGTTCTGTGTGGAGAGGAAGCCCTGGGTAGGGGCCAAGCTGGAGGTCCAGTTAGGAGGGTGGCCAACTCAGTGACTCATGGAGAACACCAGGGACTAGAACTAGGGATGAAAAGCAATTTTTCGTCTTGGCTTTGACGTGCTCACTAAGAAAGGATTTTTCAAAATGACCATCAGAGCATTAGTATTTCCTCTATTATTATTATTATTAACACGCTCTGATGCTAAGGAGTTCTACTCCCCCTCCCCACCTGAAAAGAAATCTGTTGCAACTGCCGTTGCCTCACATTCCGTTACCTCAGTTCAAACCTGCAGACATTCCACTCCTTCACTCAGGAGCAGCCTGGGGCTCCTTATAGTACTATTTTATTTTATTTTTTATTTTATTGGACTTATATGCCGCCCCATCTCCGAAGACTCGCGGCTCACAGTTAAAACATACAAATACAATAAATAATTAAAAAGAAATTAAATCACTATAAGGTCCAATAAAACCGAATTAAAAATTAAAACTATCCCATACCCCCGGTGAGGTAATCACAGCCCGACTTGGTCAAGTAGCCAGGTCTTCAAAACATCAGTACCTCACCAAAATGTCTACGCCTTCCACCTATGGAACTGCTTCTGGACTCAAGGCAGCAGGAGTGATATTGCCTTATGTGTTTCAATCACCCACCACGGAGCCAATGGATTGTGAATTGGATTTCTCCTGCATAGACCGATCACATAGTGTTGTCGCGAAGCACGGGTATCCAGCTAGGCTATATATCTAAAAGTGAAATACCACGCAGGCATCATCACAAAATCTCCAGAACCGTAAAGCCTACAAACTTGAAATTTGGCATTATGCTCCTCTTGGCTTCTTGGTGCTCACTAAGAAAGGATTTCTCGAAATGACCATCAGAGCATTAGTATTTTGTGTATTATTATTATTAACATGCTCTGATGCTAAGGAGTTCTACTCCCCCACCCCACCTGAAAAGAAATCTCTTCCAAAGGCAAAACACAAGCAGAGGAGAGGAGTTTCAGTCTCAGTTTAGTTTCACAGCAACAAGCAGCTTTAGTCCAGAACAGTTGAGCTAAGCCACGTCCAGGCTCATTGCTGTCTCCTTGCTCACACAGCAAATACTGTTTCAGTTTCAAACAGCCCTCACACACTGACAGGATGCTAGTCAGATGAATACCGATGGATACTGGTAGGCAGAGGCACATTTTCCCCTTATTTTCCTCCCCAAAAACTAAGCCCGACCACATAGTTTCATAGCAAAGCAGGTATCAAGCTAGTTTTTATATAAATTTACTCAATTTACACAAAAACTAGATTACACTTGAGCACAAGAAAGCAGCAATTTAGGGAGATTCAAAGCCATTCAGGTCCCAGTTGTCCCATCCAGGTCACGGTTGTTTTTTAAGAGGCAACTGGACTTTCTGGTTTTCGTTGAAGACCTTTACTTCTCATCCAAAAGCTTCTTCAGCACTTTTCAGATTTTGCACGATGGACTACAACTCTAAGAATACAAACATGTTCTTCTTAAAGAGAAGCATGGGGAGAGAGAGAGAGAGAGACGGCCTCTTGTTTGTAAAGTCCACATGAAGATGGGTATGGATTTTCATTTGTAAACGAAGATCAACATTGGCAACAACCGAGCAGCAGTTGGAAAAATAAAACTCTGCAAAATGCAACGGACAATTTCCTGAATCTTAACGTAAAGCGTACCACAGAAGTTCTAGCAACCCACAGAGGAGCCTCTAGAAAAACCCACAACCTGAAAACCGCTCAGCTGAAATGTTTACAACGACAGGTCGTAGGTCTGGCTTAAGTTACGTTTGCTGCTCTCTATGCGTGACGTTTGAAACCTTTTTAATGGAGGGATGAAGCAAATACCCTTCCCTCAAACCTCAATTTTGAGTTCTAGCCAGCTGAACTTGACGAGTAATCACATTTGATTTCCCTCAATCACGCTCAGATGCTAGTAAACATTTTTTAAAATGTAAAAATCAAAGATTATAAATTCCCAGCAAAAAGAAAAAAAGAAAAAGAAAAGATAAATCAACTGCACAGTCTGTGCCTAAACACAGTTATTAGTGGTGTCTTCTGGGAGGGCAGATGCAGTTGCAGCACCAACCTCTTCAAGCTGCTTGAATCTGATGCATTTAGGAAAAAGAAATCAGGCTTCCACAAACGTAATTAATCACAAACTCGTTTTAAAAGCAAAACCTATTTTATTGCAATGCTGGGAATTGCTTTCATTCCCAGCCAAGAGCTAATCTTAAACAGTTCCCCAAGATAAGCACACACCTTTCAGCTCTGTGGGATGCTGCCCAAAAACAGAAGTACCCAATTAACTATAAAAGAAACCAACCGAAGTACAAGAAAAACCAACTGAAGTACAAAGAGCTTCAAGGATGACTGAACCGATCGAACTACTTTGCTTCCTGCAAAGGTTTCTCTACCTTTGCCTGTCCTTTATACCTTAGGGGAGGGGCAATCACCTCCAAGCCTTACTCCCGAGTTGCCCCTTTTGTCTCAGCTGCTCTTACCTTCTAGCAGTTCTGCACACATGCGCACTGGGAACAGGCTCCTTCTGCCTCGCTGCTGCCAGACTCCGGAGGCTTCGGAGTCAGCACCCCATTCCCAGATGGTCCTGGCCCCACCTCTGCATCAGATGCAGGACCCTCATCCGAGTCCTCTCCAGACTCCCGGATTGGTCCCCTTCTTCCCCACTGTCGATTCCACTGCCATCTGCAGGGGCTGCTGGCAAACCACAACAAGGAGATCCAGGCAGTTCAAATAACTACAGGTAGTCCTCAATTTACAACAGTTCATTTAGTGACCATTTGAAGTTACAATGGCACTTTAAAAAAGTGACTGATGGCCGTTTTTCGCACTTACAACTATTGTGGCCTCCCTGTTGTCAAAATTCAGATGCTCGGCAACTGACTCATATTTATGACGGTTGCAGTGTCCTGGGGTCCCCTTTTGCGACTTTCTGACCAGCAAAGTCAATGGGGAAACCAGATTTGCTTATGGGAAAACCATGTTACTAACTCAACATCTGCAGTGATTCACTTAACAACTGGGGTAAGAAAAGTTGTAAAACGGGGCAAAACTCACTTAAACAAATGACTCGTAACTTGAGGACTACCTGTATAAAAATTTATCGCAAGCTTAAACTCTCTACAACTAATGGCCCAAGCAAATTGGCCATAGATAAGGATCAAGGAAGTTCAAGGTGAGCTGGGCTTAGATCTCAGATTAATTTTTTTAGTTCTCGGATTAACAGAGTTGGAAGGGACCTTGAAGGTCATCTAGTCCAACCCCCAGCCCAAGAGGGGACCCTACACCATTTCTGACAAGAGGCAGTCCAGTTTCTTCTTGAAAGCTTCCAGTGATGAAGCTCCCACAACTTCTGAAGGTAACTTCTGTTCCATTGGTTGATTGCTCTCCCTGTCTGAAAATTTCTCCTTATTTCCTGATTGAACCTCTCCTTGATCAGTTTCCACCTATTATTCCTTGTCTGGCCTTCAGGTCCTTTAGAAAATAGGATGACCCCACCTGCCCTCTCTGTGGCAGCCCCTCAAATATTGGAAGACTGCTCTCCTGTCTGCCCTGGTTCTTCTCTTCCCTAGACTAGCCAGGCCCAGTTCCTGCAACCGTTCATCGTATGTTTGAGCCTCCAGTCCCCTCATCATCCTGGTTGCTCTTCTCTGCGCTCTTTCTAGAATCTCAACAAATTTTTTTCATCTCTTCTTTGTGGCAAGGCCTGAGATATTGGAAGGCTGCTATCAGGTCACCCCATCCTTCTTTTCCTTAAACTAGACATGTCTTCTGTCCATCCATGGTTTGTTCAGATCTTCCTTCCTTCCTTCCTTCCTTCCTTCCTTCCTTCCTTCCTTCCTTCCTTCCTTCCTCTTTCCTTCCTTTCTTTCTCTTTCTTTCCTTCCTTTCTTTTTGCTTTGCAGAATAGCTTGACCTGCTCCTCTATCTGTGGCAGCCCTTCAAATATTGGAAACTGACCCAGGAGAGATTCAACCTGGAAATAAGGAGAAACTTTCTTGAGGGAACAATAAATCCAAGGAACAGAAGTTGCCTTCAGAAGTTGAGGGAGCTTCATCACTGGAAGCTTTTAAGAAGAGGCTGGACTGCCCTCTGTCAGAAATGGTGTAGGGTCTCCTGCTTGGGAGGGGGGTTGGACTAGATGATCTGCAAGGTCCCTTCCAACTCTGTTAATTTGTTAATCAGTGGAGGGAAGAGCCTTGGTGGTGCAGGCTGTTAAATGCACCACCTAGCATTTAGCATGCCTAGCACTTAAGTTCCAAATACCTGCAATTAGTGCAGGCTCGAATCCCACCAGGCTCAAGGTTGACTCAGCCTTCCATCCTCTCAGGGTAGGTAAATTGAGGACCCAAGAATGTTGGGGGCAATAAAATAAGCTGACTTTGTAAAAATGCCGCTTAGTAATAAGCAGGCATATACAATGGAATGAAGGCTATTGCTGAGCGCATTGGGTTCGCTCAAAATTACAATCCGCCCTGAGTCTTTGGAGAAGGCGGCATATAAATGTAATTAAAAAAAAGTCCCAGATCACACTGCAGAACACTGATAGCCATTCAGAAGGCAGAACATCCCTTATATTGTACTTCTGTATAGCGCGCAAGTATGAACCAAACCCACTAGCTGCCTTAGGCAGCTAAATAACTACTCTGTATTAACACTGTAGTCTCCTAGTTAATGTACTATACCGTACGCTAAATAAATAAGCTTGTTTCTTTTTTATTTTTCACCAAGCTATAAAGATCAGTTCCAATTTTAACTCTGCTTTTTGGGAGTGTATCCTGTCCTCTTTTCATCAGTTCTAAAATTCCATTTTCATTACTAATTAGGGGGTACTGAGTGTAGATTAATGGGGGGGGGTGAAATTTAAACAACCGTAGAATCAAGCTGCAACATAACAAATTGGACAGTAGTGTCTGAATGCTTTCTGAATGCATGTGAATATCATGTTCATCCATACTTTAGGGTTTTGGTTTTGGTCTGTTGAGGACAAACGGAAAAGGAGTCAATGCAAAACCTCCGGGATTCTGTTTTAGATTACTAGCTTCTCTGCCTCATCTGGATAGCGAGAGAGCTGATTTTGGCTTGTCTCAAAATAAATAAATAAATAAACTAAGCCAGGTTTGAGCCTGGTTAATACTTGGCAAAAGAAAAGCACCAGTGAAGCCCAGGGCTGCGGGCTAGATGGAGAAATCAAAGGATTCTTTTGGGAAAAGGCAATGGCAGGATTCCATGTTTCCTGCCTAGAAACCCAATGAAGTCACTCGAGTTTTACTCAAGGAACATTTTACAGCCTTCAATGAAAAGCACTGATACATTCAATCATTTCAAATGCTGAACCATACTTGGGACGAGGCTCCAAGCTTTGGTCAACTGCCGCCGCCCTCCTCCTCCTCCTCCTCCTCCTCCTCCTCCTCCTCCTCCTCCTCCTCCTCCTCCTCCTCCTCTCCCCCCCTAAGCTCCAAATTACAGCTCTGAATGAAGAAAGCCCAAGGACCCACCAGAAATAGATTTTTGAGCAGAAAGACTATGAACGCTATCAGAGGTGTCGGATATAGCCCTGAGCTCAAAATTCTTTTATTTCTTTGTTAAATTTATTTATTGCATCTCTGATGTGGGTTATTTCAAGTGAAGAACACTTATCTCATCCCAAAGTTGGAGTGTCAGG